>PVIC010002978.1:0-72619 GCA_004025085.1 Thryonomys swinderianus
TATTACCCATGAAATAAGAATGTGTCAGTCCAGTTTGTGCAATGCCAATATTCTAGAATAACAAAGGTTGTCAACAACATCAACCTACTGGTACTAATAATCTCGAATAGCAAAAATCATGTCTCTTTTACTTTTATAGAAGTTGTTTTCAATTAAAAATCCTGCAAAGGTTAACAGATAATTGATGTCAAGAAATGGCAATAAAGCAATTGATTATAAAATTTAATTTATATCTGCTATGTGCTTTATCACTTGCAACTATTAAGTACCATATATAGTTAATTGAAACCTCATACTACTGGGTAATTATTTGATGCTAACAAAGAACAAATTATATTCAGATCTTGTGCAATTTATGGCGCATGTGATATTTATTAGTGTTTGGCTAGTTGTTTCCATAATTCTTCCAGGTTTTTCGTTGAAATTGTTCTGAATTGAGCTTAGTGAGCAAGATGATTTCTCATATTTTTATCAGTTTCCAGAACATAATAATAAAGATCAGTGATGTAACTGTAAAAATATCTTTGTTGCCAAGCAATGAGAAAGAACACACAAATAAAATAAATATCAACTGAGCCACACTCCAGAAAATTATCACGAGTGTTTATCTTTTGTCAATTTTAAGTCTGTTTTCTTTATCAGAAGTAACAGCAACATTTCTACACTGTTGGATACACATATACTGTTTTACCCTCATTATAAGTTTAATGTTACTGGGAAACTGGATATTAGATGGACACACAAAAGAGATTATTAAGAAAAGTGACTCATAACAATTAAAAATTTGAAGGCACCTTATATTTTAAAATTTATATTGCTAATTAGCAGCAGCAGGTCTTTAATTTTGAAGTGTTCAAGAAATGTATGAAACATATATATGTCTAAAAAATAAAATACTTTGGATTAATTTAGGATCATATTTATTTCCGGCTTGCCTTTTCCTTATTTCTGTATTCAGAAGAAAGAAAAAAAAAAAGAAATAATGATGTCCTAAATCCTATTAGTAAATATCTGTGTTTATATTGATAACTTTCAATTTATGTATTGTAGAAGTCCTTCACCAAATCCCTGAGATGTTAGAAAATATTTTAGCTCAGTTAGGCTATAGTTTTACTGCTCTTTCTCTCTAATATTATTTTATTGCTTAGAGATGCTGGAAATCCTCCCTCTGGCTGTGCACACACACCTGACTCTTTTCATTTATTTAGTGTCCATATCTCTTTCTTCAAGAGTCCTTGCCTGATAACCTTACATTAATACTCCACGTACCACTCTAAATTTACATGTTTTCTTTATAACTTTTAACAATGATAAAATAATCTCAGTTGGCTTCCTGGCTTCCTGGCTTCTTTCAGTAGAAGAAAGCTTCACGATTGGCAGTTTTGATTTTACAGATAGATGTTTAAAATTACATTACATGGTCACATTTAATCAAGCTCCCTCTGCAGGAAATAACAGATTATATAGTGTGGTCATTCTAAAGTTCTGGACAGAATCTGCTCAGCGCTGAGGTCAGGAAGAATCTGAAGGAATCTTGGTCACCACTTTTTTTGTTCTCAGAGGTATGTTACCCTCTGTGCTTCGTGGTCCAATTAGTAAAATTAAGTTTTAATATTGGCTATCAAAAAAGATTAATTGAGGAAAAATTATGAATACTTTCCAAGGATACAAAACAATATATGCTCAGTAGATTAAAATTGCCATGTGAATCTTCATATATTCATTTCAAAACTATCCATAGAGCACCTGCTGTTTGCCATATTCCTGATAGTGTGGGGTATCCATGAACATCCCTCGTAGAGGAAATTCATAGCCCTCCACGCAAAAACCACTTTATTATGAATCAACACTAATAGGAAGATGTTTTAGTTTATGTTAAGAGTACATTTGTCCACGATTCTTGTCTCAGATTCATCCATGTGGCTGGCTTGTGACAGTGCTGTGTCTCTTCCAAGTCTTCTCTGACCCAGTTTATTGATGGGCATTTGTCATAAGTGCTCCCTATGTGACACAGCTGCTGTTTTCTGGGTGAATTCTTGTTGGTCATTTTTTCATGTATTCTTGTTGCCCAGAAAGTTCCCCAAGAATTTTTGCACCAAGGCACAGGAGAACAAGACCATCATCTCCTGAGTTTATGTCACTTGTCAACGTAGCAACTTTTATTTTTTTATGTGGCATCAGTTGAAGACTCAAGTTGAATCTCTCAAAACTCGCCACATTCCCATGAATAATTTCATCTTACTATTACATTGTAATGGATGACTGTTTAACCTTAATTCAAGATTTACAGGATTCTGAATACATGTCAAGCAAAAAGATTTCATGAATACTTTCTTCTAATGAACTATTAGGATTTAAAATGAGCAGTCATTCTAATCATAGAGAATATTCTCAAGATTTTCTCTGAAGTTGAAAAATGTTGAATGCGTAGGGTTATGCAATGTCTGTTTACATTCATCTCCAGTCACTAGACCTGAAGTTTTGAAAATATCGACATCTGGCCTTTATGTGTGTGTGTTCGTACCATCTGGTGAATGTTATTTCCTGTGGAATAAAAGAATTACATACTATTCTGGGAAGGCAAGGCTAGTAAGCACAGCCATAAATATAGAACAAAATTGAAAGAATACATTGGTCAATTAGCTCCAAATCTGTATTTATTAACGAGCAAGTAATAAATAATCTTCTGGAATGTGTAACCCTGGAACAAATATAAATATAACTCTTACACTCTGTTTCACTAAAATTGATATTTTGGCATGATTTCTCACATATTTGTAAACTAAAAACATTCACTTATCAAGATAATCTTAGACTCTCTTCAGTGTCTCGCAGGACAGCGTTATTTCTGGAGTGTTTAATAAGTGTCTTTTAAAGACCGGAGCATCGTGTCAGGAAAGCGTCCCTCATCCGGGTCTAACCAGGCTGACACGCTGAAGCAGACTGTGAGGAGAGTTTCTGCCGCTGAAACGGCCCGGCCTGTGGCGCTGTGTGACGGCGCACACTGACTGAAGCACCACATGCACATAAACCTTGCTGCTATAGAGAGGCGTGTGCTTTTCCTCCACCAGGTCTGTCCACCACGATGTTTCCCCCTTTCCACAGGTGTGAGGGGGAGCAAGAGGTCCCACCAGCCATGGTTTAAGTTCCCTGATATAATCAGCCAAGATAAAACTTCTCTCTTTTAGGTTGAATTTCTCAAGGGTTACAGAAGCAGACTAACACGAAATGTGGGTGTGACTAGAGCAAGAAACACGGAGCAGCAAGGTAGAGCGCACTGTGAGCGCCTGCGCGGTGCCAGAAGTGACAAGGAGGAGCGGGAGGGGCGAAGTCCCCTCCATCGGGCTGGGTGGCACCAACCGACAGACCTGGAGCCTGGAAAGAGTAAAGAAGTGTGCGTGTTCGAAGCGCTCCAGTATCCTCGACCAGGTGCATCTTTGCTGCTGTCTGGCCTGGGCACTGGTCCCCAGTTCCCTCTTCCAGAAGCCTCGCCCTTGGGCCCCGCAGTGAGTTTTCGGGTCCTTGGCTGTGATCCCCGTTGTCCCGTGGCTCCCTTTTCCTGCCCTGGCACCTCGCGGGTCTCCGTCCTCCGGAGCTCACAGAGCTATTGTGAGTTCTTCCGCCTCGGACCCTGGAAGTCCACCTAAATCTTTTCATATAATGTTGTGTATATGTGAATACAGAAATATTCAGAAGGTGAATGTAATCAGAGAGAAATTCATAAGTAGCAGTTTCCTTATCTTTGGTGCCCAGAAACCAAAAGTACATTGAAATTATGAGTTCTCAGTGTCCACAGACATCACAGGAGTAGGCAGTGCCGCGCAGTGTGGAGTGAAATTAGGTGAAGATCGGTCCTCACCGGGCGATCCTTCTTCCTCGGTGTCCCGTGAGACGTTCTCAGTCTCCCTTCCGGATAGGTGTGGCTGTGGGGCTGAGTTTGGGATAAAATGGAAGTAAATGAGACACAGACTGGTCCATGGGCTCCTCTCACAGCCGCGATTGTCCCTTTCCACCAGCTCACTGCAAAATGAGTGTGGGGAAAGAACTTTATGTTATGGAGGCTTTCTATAGGAGATACTTTTTTTTTCTCATTCATGGACCATTTTTAAGAATTTCTCATCAGAACTTAACAAAAAGAATAGCAGATATCCACGATTTTTAAAAATTCCATTGTCATTTTTCAAGCGTGATATTGCTGTATGTGAAGACAGGAAATTGGAATATAATTGAGTGAAGAATAAATGAAATGTTTTAATGTACTTATATCTTAAGATTAAAGCGTATCTAATTAGGTTTTATCTCTATATTCCTGTAAAAACATGTATTTCACCTAAAATTCAGAATTTTATTTTTGGTTTATATTTGGCAAAATAATTAAGCATCACAAGCCTTACATGTGTCAGGGAAAGTTAAATAGATGGCTGAAAAACATTATTTAATTCTATCTAATGTTTGTAAAATTCTAACTGCATGATTTTATGCCATATTTTTCTGTAATCCTGATACTTCCTTTGTATATTAAATAATCATTTATCTTTTTTTTGCTATTACACAAACAAAACATCCACAACAAGGACATATAAATAAAATTTAAAAATGTAGTTGTCCTCTTTTCCATTTATATTTGCTGATTTACTTGCATCCAGGTTTAAAAACAAATTTTCTCATCTTTAACAAAAAGTTCTAAAATTCTGTATGTACAAAATATATTTCACCTCAGAAGCTTGACTTCTAACAATTACATATTTATAATTAACTACAATAGATACATATATGCTGAAAAGATAAGCATTCTAGGGAGAATATATTATGCCAAGAATTTTATCTGGGGAAGCATGGCCTTGTGGGTAGGGTGGTTCAGTGTACTCCTGTTACTTATACCCAGTGGTACTTATCTACAGACCACTACCTCCTCTTTGACCTGTGAGAGATATATAAATTGCTGTGGAAGCTCACACTGAAAATAGACACATGCTTGAAATTTATAAATATTATACAGTGCTACATGTTAGATATACAGTATTCAAGTTAATGAAGCCATCCAAAGAACCCAAGCAAATAAAGTGTGGTTTTATCTGAGGTGTTAAAAATATCAAACCTGGAGGACACACTAATAAGTGAAATAAATAGATCACAGACAAATACCGGATCTTCTCTTTGATAGGAACACCTGTAGGAGCAAATGAGCTCTAGAAAGTATGACAGTTTTTGTAGAATGGGAAATTTCCAAAGGAAATTTGGTGTGGGAATGTAATAAGGGGGAAGAAATAAATATGATTCAGAAAGAAAAAAGAGCATGTATATAGGGGGTGGAGAGGTGTGGGTAGGTGGAGATATGGGTAAAAATGAAAATTGACTTGTGTCATATATTGGTACAAATTCCCCAATGTTATGTGTGATTGTGAGATGTATATAAATTGTACCAATAAAGAATTCAATTTAAAAAAATTCAAACGACACTTATGAGTGCCTTAAAATATTATGCATTGGAAAACTGGCTACCTATTATGTGAAAATCTGAAGCTTACACATTTTAAAATCTATGGTATTTCATGATGAGATAGGTTTAAGTTTAAAACTACTGTAGCTATGATAGAACGCATGTTTGCGTTTGAGGGAGCGTGCTGTCAGACTAGCCTTTGAGACACTAACATCGTGCTGTTTTAGAATTTTGCTTTGAATTACTTGAATATTCTGGATAAATGTTAACTTGATTATTACTGTTTATTAAACTACATTATACAAAGAATTTCACCTGTAATAACAGGACTCCTATATATTTGTATGGGTAAGTAACACCATAGGCTGCCTTTACATTTTCAAAATTAATACATCTTCACTTCTTTGTTTCAATTAATGGGGCTTTACATTGCAGAAATACAATTATGCTGATTTTAATATATGCTCTGTAAAATTGAAGCTTCTGTGTATATAATATATAAATATTTAACAGAGGTCATTTTAGTCCCATGCATTAATCAGTTCTGGAGGAGTTACTGTTCTCAAAGTAAATACAGAGCACAAAGATAAATGCTTAGTCTTGTGCCTTCCCTTGGCATGAGAGAAATTAAAGAACTCACTGTAATAAACAGACAACTCTTTTCATAAACGCACGATTGCAGACATTTATAAAAATAGAAATTATTGTTGATAAATACTTTTGACTTGGAATGTCGCAGAGATATCCTGCTTGGTTTTCTTTTTCCAAAGACTTTACTAAATCTGAATATTCCAGGATGCTTTGGAGGAAGAACTTGAGCAGTGCTCATGGGATCGGAGTGTTGAAAATAACAATACTCATGTAAGAACTTGCTCATCACCAATAAGAATAAAGCTTGATAAAATCATGTATTTTTTTTGTTTTGAAACAGGGTCTCACTTTGTAGTTCAGGCTGGCCCTGAGCTCACTATATAGCCCAGGCAAGCCTCGAACTCAGCAATCCTCCTGTCTCTGCCTCCCAAGTGCTGGGATTATAGGTGTGAGCCACCACACCTGGCATTGTGGTATGTGGTATTGATTGCTGGTGGGCGTGTCACCACGCCCAGCACTGTATGTGGTTACCAGGGATGGAACTCAAGGACCTTGCGCTTGCGAGGCAGGTTCTGGAACCACTGAGCTAAATCTCTGGCCCAATCATGAATATTTTTAACATGGGTGGAACTCTATCAAGCTTTCAAAAGTGCATCATCCAAGGATGCAACATAAAAGCCAATTTAATGTTAAATTCAAAACACTTGCTTGCAAACAGGATGAACATTGTGACAAGGCCTCAGGTTATACTTAATGAAGAGTTCTTACACCAAAGTCCTTAAAACAAAATATTTCAACTACAAATTGTCTGTAAAATCATTTTATTTTTGTTCTTAGAATTTTGAAAGATTTAAAGTTTTTTGAGAAGATGCTTTAAAAATTATTATCTGCCCCTGAAGCTTTTTGTGAAATAACAGCTTTACGTCATATCAAGGTACAAGGTACCAACACCAGATTAGAAAGAAGAGGCCTCCCAGGTGGTAAAGGGGGGACTTGTCAGTTGTATCCTAACTGCATCCAATAGTTCCTAAGTCAGTGCTCCCCAAAATGGCACTGAGGGGAAGTGATAGAAACTGTAAGACGTTGGGCCTAGTAGCTCGTCTTCTGGAGATCAAAAGATCTGTTATTAATGAAAATAGTGGAGCCACTTGTTAGACTTTGCTTTCTTTCTTACATCTCAGCAGTGCTGTGAATGACTGTACCCCATCTGCCATGTCTTGCTGTGACATGTTGCCGCAATCCAAAAGCAATCCAGCCAATCGGCCATGGGTTGAGTGAGCCTTCTAGAAGTGTGAACCAAAAGAGACCTTTCTCTGTAGAAGTACAGTACGTTATCTCAGATATCTGTGATAGTAATAAAAATCCATCTCATATAAATATTAATAAGAGGGCTATAAAGGCAAAGATAAAACTTTCCTTTAGTCATCCTCAGCTAGAAAAATGTGTAAAGTCAATAGAAGACAATTTTTACTGTTCTTACAAGAAAGGACTAAGAGGGCCAGAAATTTAGCTCAGTGGTTCCACCACCTGCCTAGCAAGAAAAGGGTCCCTGGTTCAATCCTGGTAACCACATACAACAATATCAGGCGTGGTGACTCATGCCCACCAGCAATCAGCACACATACCACAGTGCCGGGCATGGTGGCTCACGCCTGTAATCCCAGCACTCGGGAGGCAGAGGCAGGAGGATTGTTGAGTTTGAGGCTTGCCTGGGCTTCATAGTGAGCTCAGGGCCAGCCTGAACTACAAAGCAGACGCTGTCTCAAAAAAATATAAATAAATAAATAAATAAATAAATAAATAAATAAATAAATAAATAAGAACTAAGATTGTGCTTGTGTGCTAAAGGGGTATGCTCTCCTACCCGTTTTGTTATTAAACAGGGAATAATAATTCCATGGAGACATCAAATGTTTTCATTCATTTTTGTATAAACAGTATTCAAAACCCTTCTCGGAATATAATTTTTGTACAATAAATAATTCAACAAATTATACATTTTAGATATATTTAAAATTCCTATAAAATAAGGTTGGCAGTTCTATTACAAAGGTCAAATTCCTGTTCAGCTCTGTGTTATGACTACATGAGTATTGGTTAGAGACAAAAATTAAAAAAAATAAGATCTGCACTTAACCTCAAAGCAGTATATACCTACTCCTTTTCGTGCAATAACATTTGTTGAACACTTTCTCTTGCATAATGAGTGAGAAAAGGACAAATTAAAGTCATTCTACCTGTCTAGTAATAATAATAACCAAAAGTTCTGTAATTAAGTGAATAATGAAATTTGTTAAGTATAAACACACCTTGTAATTGTTCAGATGTACAGTGTGGGCTATGACTGGCTAGAGAAAATTCACATAGCCCTGCAGATTAGGGAGGAAGTCAACACTCTTAGAAATTCCCTCATATGCCCAAATTGTATCTCACAAAGCAAATAGGAATCTCAAGGAAACGAAGCCCAGACTGAGAAATGACTGATTGAAAACATAGCCCCCCTCACCTTCCCTGTGTCCTCTATTCCACAGCTCTGGGTCCAGAGCCCACTTCGAAAGTCCCTGATCATCCACAGTGGGAAGTTAGCTAACGGCCAGCAGATGTCTGGAGATTTCTGTGGGTTTCTCTCCACATCTTACACCTCCATATCTCCTGCCCACACTGTACACAATTCCTCATGTCTTTTATTCTCACTGTACATAAAGACCCTGAAGAATAAAAAAGCAATAAAATGCCTTTGAAAACTTTATCTTCTCTTTCCTCTATTCTCTTTTTGTTCCCAAACAGGCCATGGTGATATATTTCTAAAAAGGCAACACTAATTTTAGTTAATATTTTAAAAAGTCAAACAATACTATCATGATTTTCTTCTCAATTCTGTTGTACAACTCAGAAATTTTTTAATTGTAGAAACTGAACATTACTACATTGTTTATCTTAATGATCAGATAATTTATCCATTTGTCCTTTTAAAAATTTTGAAACTTTTTTTGAGAAAAATGTGTACTAATTTAGGCAGGGAATTTGATCCGCGGAGGAAAGGCATAGGGATCGTGGCGGGGGAATGAGCCAGGCACTTGGATTAGCAAAGTCTAGAAATCTGTAGTGTGGGAAAACTAACAAGCAAAGAAAAACACATGCTCCAAATATTTTGCAAGTTTAAGAGCCAATTGTTGACTGTGAAAGAACTCAGTCCTGGTAAATCTCCAAGCTTCTCTGAATTCTACTTCTTCAGACAAAAACATTAAAAAAAAACCTAACTGATGAAGCGAAACCCTTGAATACTATACATTTTCTATCTCAAATAATTAATTTGAACCACATAATTCCTAAGAATGTTTGGTTTCTAGGCTGAGTTTTATTTGTCTGCACTTCCTTATAAATAGACGTAGGTTTATATTATCATCGTGGGAAGTACTTGTGGCTTCTACATACCTAACTGTTCTTCATTTTTGTTGTCTAGAGAACCAACTGATGCCATTAGTTTCACTGGAAGACAGAAAACTGTGTGCATGGGAGGGAGGACAACAGCATGAGTTCCTCTGAGGCCCCAACCAGCACCTCCGTCATGCTGGCTCTCCTGTTTGTACCCAGACATACGCTCTGAACTTCTGCCTCTCCTTTGTAGAGATGCTGTTGAATAGTCTCTGGTCTTCTGACTTCAGTCAAGTGGAGAGCACCAGAAAAATAGCACAGAGAGGCAGGAGAATGAGCTCAGAGATTTAGACCCCCTTTTACCTTCCTGGAGATTATCTGGAACATTCCCTACATCATTTGGTCAAAGAGGTTATGGCTAAGGCAGGACACTCCTTTCCCATAAAATTCTCCCCTTCTCTCCTCTCCCTCCCTCTTCCTCTCTCCCTCCTCCCATCCACCCTTCCTCTCTCTCTTTCCTTCTTTGTCTCTTTCTTCTCTGACTCTCAATGGACTTGAGATCCTTACAGCATCTGTCTCCATTTCTTTACATTTCATTTGTACTTTTTCTTCTTTTTTATTGAATTCTGTTTTGGAACATTCTACATACAGCTGTACTTTTGAAAGAAGTCTTACTAACTCTGCCTCTAATTACTTATTTAGAGTTTGCGTTTTCTTACTGCCATGGTGATAATTAATATTCACTTCTCCCTTTATCTCTTTCCTAATTTGCCAGCCGCAGTCACTTTCCTCACTTTAATAAGGTGGACAATTTATTTAGAAAGAGTAACCTCTCTCTTCCATCTACACAGCTTCAGTATATCTTCCTCACTCACACCACTGAAATTCCTTTCACTGAAGTCAGTCACTCTTTGGCAATGCAAAGCTAACTCCTGTAGAATTAGTCCTCCTTATACTATTTGTAGTCTTCAAAGGACAAGAGAGCATTTTTATTCATTCCTTCCTTTTCAAATATTCTCTTCTGCTCTATCACTTTCTTTATGCTACTTTAAAGCTCTTATTTGACACCTATGGTTTAAATGATGTCTTCCCAGAAGTCTCTGCATTTACTACTTCTGAAGCTAAGTAAACTATCAAAACTACCAAAAATAACTCTCAGAGTTATTTCCTGGGAAACCTCTACTAAGATATCAGGAAAGCAAAATCAGGCTAGTGAGTCAATATACCTTACCTCCTTCCTTCAAGGGACCAAAGAGTCTGTATTTTGTCTGTTCTAAATGATCATCCCTTCTTTATAATTCTACCACGTTAGGTATTTTTCTGACAATGGTCTCCCAGATTCTAGCTTTTCTTTCCACCATCTTTTCTGAATTCTACTAACAAAATGATTTTGACAAATCATTACCTCACTACCCAGCTAAATTCTACTGTACCCTTAAATGATATTAAACTTTTTACAGTTGAACTCCTACCTAAATTACCTTTCATCCATTACTACTATTGCTAACAGTACTGTTTTTGTGGCTATCCCTCCTACTATCCCTACTATTCACACATGTACGTATATACTGTGATTCGTGAAACAGAGCCCTCTAGTTGTTTTAAAAAGTAGTGTATGGGCCAGAGATTTAGCTCAGTGGTTCCAGTGCCTGCCTCCCAAATGCAAGGCCCTGAGTTTGACCCCGGTAACCACATACAATGCTGGGCATGGTGACTCACACCCACCAGCCATCAATGCTACATACCACAGTGCCAGGCGTGGTGGCTCACGCCTGTCATCCCAGCACTCAGGAGGCAGAAGCAGGAGGATTGCTGAGTTCGAGGCTTCCCTGGGCTACATAGTGAGCTCAGGGCCAGCCTGAACTACAAAGTGAGACCCTGTTGTTTTTTTTTTTTTTTAAAGTGTATACTGGTTTGTGCACCACTCTCTTACACGTGTGTGTTCTGGCATGTCTCCACACACTACTCTTCAGGAATATTTCACAGATATTTCCCTGAATTAGTTTTCAAACTTCAGGGTGGGCAGCTTGTGAAAATGTGATTTTGGTTTGATATTCTGGGGCTACAAGACTGGTAGTGATTGTCTGCATCTCCTTTTTGGTGTGGCAAGGCTAGGGTTAATCCTACTTACTGGTAAGAAGCCTGATATGAAGAATATTTGCCTCATTGTTATTTATTGTACAATGACAGTAGTCCCTAGGGCCACTTTATGCCAGATACCCCTTTGCCAGCTACCACCAACAAAAAAAGCAACTGAATAAGCTAACCAAAGAAACAAAACCCAAAAGCAACACAATTAAAACATATAGCACCAAGCCAAACCACAAGGATGTTGTCACAATCTGTTGGAGGTAAGATCAGGAGAGGCAGCCAGAAGGAGCGCCATTCCACATCTTTTCCAATAATTAATGACTCTTATCTTTAAATATCATAATTAGAAACAAATAAGTCAACTAAAAAAAGAATTGATGCTTCGGACAATGCAATATTTTTTATGTAATAGAAATATCTATAACATTTAACAAGTAGAAAATCATCATTTTTGTTCAAAAGGATATTATTTATAAAAGTTAGACTAGTAGTAGAATAAACAAATCTGCTCTCAATGCATATCAGATTATATTCTTCTTCTTTACCTTCTAGTCATAATATGTTAAGTCTAGAGTTCTAATTACAGAGATAATCCCTAAACTCTCCATATTTCTTATTTGGAAAAATTAAGACACTCTAAAAGAGGAGCATTAGATACTTCTGTTAAAAGCAAGTTATCTTAAGACAAATGCCTGAAATTCCAAAATTGCCACTTATTAGTTCTATGACTTTGGGCAAATTACTTAACTTTTCATTGCTCAGTCTCTCATCTGTGAAATGAGACTAGAATAATTTTGTCAGTGCGATATACAATAAAGTCGGTTCCCAGTATGTACTATTTAAAACAACACCTGGTACCCAGTGAGCCTTTATAGCTATCGGTACATATGATGGATGATCCAATACTTTGTGAGTCAAAGGAAAATTCTCAAATTAAGTAAAACATATTTAAAACTGAATTATAACTCTGAAACTAAAACCACTCAAGCATCAGCAAAAAAAAAAAAAAAAAAAGAAAGAAAGAAAAATCTTTTTCTTAGTGAATATCGAAGCAAAAGTCCTAAACACAGTGCTAGGAAACAGAATGTACAAATCATTGCAAAGACCTCACACCATGACCATGCTGGCTTCGTCTGAGAAGTACACGGATGGCTCCGTGTACATGAGTCAATAAACGAAACACACCACATAAACATAGGCCCCAAATCACCTTCTCATCCCAACAGATGCAGAAAAAGCCTTTAGTAAAATCCACTATTCTTTCATGATTAAAAAGTCCTGAAGAAAATAATTATAGAAGGACTTTACCTCAATGTGATAACAGGAATTTATCCTATTTATTATCACAACCATCATCATATGAAATGGAGAAAAACTGAAAGTGCTCCCTCTGTAATCAGAAATTTCCATATCCATGCTCATATCTCCTGTTTTATGTAGCACTTGAAATAGCAGCCAGATCAATTGGGCAAAAGAGGAAAAGAAGGCACTCTAATAAGAAAGGGAGAATTCAAGTCATCCTTATTTGCAAATGACCCAATCCTGTACATAGAATACCCAAAAACCTGGAAGACTAGGGAAGAAGAATTGCAAGCTTATATCCAGCCTGGGAAATTTAGTGACTTAGCAAGGTCCTGTCTCAAAATAAGAAATAAAAAAGACCTGTGATGAAAGACCTGAATTCATTCTGCAGTACTTCTAGAGAGATGGATAGATAGATTAGATATAGATAGATAGAGACAGACAGATAGATAGATAGATAGATAGATAGATAGATAGATAGATAGATAGATAGATAGATAGACAGACAGACAGACAGACAGACAGACAGATAGATTAGATAGGTAGATAGATAGATAGATAGATAGATAGATAGATAGATAGATAGATAGATAGATAGATAGATAGATAGATAGATAGATAGATAGATAGATAGATGATAGAGTCAGACAAACTGCTGTCATGGTTTAGGGTACACTGACTACACATGTCAATACAGATACCTTCTTTCAAATATTTTTGAACCAACATTAGTTAAATTCATGAATACAACGCTCTTACTTTAAGTCATGCTAGTCTTCACAGTAGTACCTGATTCATTCAAAATGGTTCTTAACTCCTGTTAAGCCTACCTTGTGCTTCAGGTTTATCTGTGATTTGAGCTTATGATAAAGCTTTTGTATTAAACACAATAATATTTCAGAATGGATGAATTTGGTCAATTTATATGGATGAAGATTTTCTTAACTTTTTGGATTTATTTCTACTGCAACTGATTCTGGCTTTTTTTTTTTTTCTGCTGTTCTTTATCCTGCTGAGATTTTTGTTGTTGATGGGTATCTTTATTTCACTTTTCCTCTTCATTTAGTAATTATAAGTTTTATTTATCCCCTGTTCCACCAACTCTTTAGCCTTAGGAAATTTTCTCACCTGGTAGCTTTCAGAGATGGATCTTACTTTTTTGTAAATGTGGCTATGCATTTTTCTTTTTAAAATTGTTCCTATCGCTTCTTGGCCTTTTGGCTAAGATCAAGTGTAAAATTGTTCCTGTATGCACCGTATTTAATGGTTCTTCCTTCATGAGCGATCTCTTTACCAAGCCATACTATTAGCACAAATTAAAAACTTCACTCTATCTTCTCTGTCTTATCTTCCCCTTCAAGCTAATTAGTTTCATAAAAAGAAGGCAGTTTCTATGAGGGGTAAAGACAAATTCAGATGGTTACTATAAGACAGGAGAAACTCACTTTTCTATACAGAGTCTCTGGAACAAGTTATATGTAGCTTCTGCTGATGGATTTAGTTACATTACCTTCTTTACATTCCAATTCTCTATGGTCAGTAACCCTAACCTTTAAATTCAGAGGGTTGGGATTAATACCCCATACCTCAGTTGTGACTTTCATCATAAACATTTCCTCATAAAAGCTTTAATAGTGAAGCTGCTTTGTCAGGTAAATATTTTGTATTGTTTTAGCTTTTAAACTTTCTTTTTATTCCTTGAGTGAACTCTCTTCAAGATAGACCTTTATATTGGGCCGGAGATTTAGCTCAGTGGTTCCGGCGCCTGCCTCCCAAGTGCAAGGGCCTGAGTCCGATCCCTGTAACCACATACAATGCTGGGCATGGTGACTCACGCCCACCAGCAATCAACACCACATACCACAGTGCTGGGCGTGGTGGCTCACGCCTGTAATCCCAGCCCTCGGGAGGCAGAGGCAGGAGGATTGCTGAGTTTGAGGCTTGCCTGGTCTAAAAAGTGAGCTGAGGGCCAGCCTGAACTACAAAGTGAGACCCTGTCTCAAAAAAAAAAAAAAAGACCTTTATAAACATGTATTGTCAGAGGACGCTGCACTTAAAGTGAGTAGGGTTTTTTGTTTGTTTGGGTTTGGTTTTGGTTTTGTTTTGTCTTTGAGACAGGCACTGTGGTGTGTGGTACTGATTGCTGGTGGGCGTGAGTCACCACACCTGGTATTGATGTATTGCTTACCAGGATTGAACCAAGGGCCTTGTGCTGGCTAGGCAGGTGCTGAAACAACAGAGCTAAATCTCCGGCCCCCAAATTAGTAATATTCTGATGTGGTTGCCTAGGAGAGTAAATTAGTTACTTGCATTAACTTTGCCCAAAATCATCAAGTTAATTAAATTATTCTTCACTGTGGTAGTAAGTAAAGCCAATTTCATTATTTTAAGTGGTTCTTAAAATGTTTTTAAATCCACAATCATTCATTATCATAAGGCATCGCACAAAACATGTATTAGTTTCCCTTTTCTTTACTTGATTACAATAAAATGAAAAGTATATAATAAATCAGTTTTAAAATATCTGACCTAATAAAAATAATTGTACTTCTTAGTGACTAGATCAAAATTAATTTCACTTTCAGATAAATATATTAAATGTTAACTAGTTATCTCATGGTCATCTATGATTAGAATTTATCTAAGATTTATAAAGAAAAATGTTTAAAATGATAATTTAGTCCAGGAAGTTATTGATGTAATTCTTCGCTCCAGGAGCTCCTGATGTTTAAAAAAGGAACAAATGAAATGTTCTGTGATCCTGGACAAGTGAGTATACAACTGACACCAACATCAAACTCCCTCCTGCAGTGTTCATGATTACATGCTACGTTTCCTACCCATTCTGGGCCATTTCACTATGTCAGGATAAATATCCACATCCTTCCATTCCAAGACAATTTCCAAGTGAATCTATAGGAAAGAACAGGCAGTAATTGCTAAAAGTCATGTTTGTCACAGAAAGTACAACAGATTGTAAATATCATGTAAGTAACAGTCTGTTAGGATTACTAATAATATTTCAAGTAAACTCCATCCATTGCCTGTACAGAACATGTTCACCATTAGAATTATATAAGAACATAGGTTTATAATGTGGTAAAGTGGATATTTTAGAGCATAAATGATTCCATGCCGGGAAATGTGGTGATTTCCATACAAGCCTTATTTAATGTTCAGAGCATTCTATGGGTTGAATTGCTGTTTTCTATGACTATACTGTGTCGGTAAACAGATAAACTTCCCAGGGTAACATGGCTAGTTAACAGTGGGACAGAAATTTTAATACTGCTTCCAAAGTATTACTTTTCACAAAAACACACTGCTTAGTTTGCCAACCAATTGATACATTTTTATTATAAATTGCATCTAATATGTTTTATTTACATAGAATTTAAGTTCCTTTTTGTAATGAGAAGAAAAGAGAAATTCCATTGTTATGGGCAGTTTTCTGAGGGGCTTATATGGTCACCTACTGCAAGGAAATAAGTAAATGAATCTGCTTTTAAGCACAAATCCTCTCCACTGGTACGACAGATCCCAGCACTGGCTATTGCTGTCCTGACATGATAACCCCCCCCCTTTCCTGCTGCAGGGACTTGAGATGAAGAGCCCTTATTCTCAGACACAGAAGGGGACACTCCAGAATCTGAATCATGACTAAAACAAAGCACCAGCTTCTCTAGTTCTCCTTGCAAACTCTTTGGAACCAGGTCAAGTGTGCCGTAGGGAGTTTCTACAAAAATCTTTAACTTTTCTAATCTAGCTGGACATAGTTTTTTGAGATGCTGCTGTTTTATGATGGGTGTAAAGATGAAAAGTAATATGTTAAGATTAGCTAAATGGGAAGAAGAACAGTTTAGAGGTGCTTGATGGAATAATTTCATCATTTCCATGTCCACTTACTTTGTAAATTAATCAAAAATAATTCTGCAGTTACTTTAAATGTACAGATGCCACATATACGTAGAGTTTTTCAGGAGAGAGAATTAGACTGGACATACTATAGCATAGCAAAACTTACACAATGCATACTATGTAGGTCTAATTTTAGTTTTTTTCTTCAATATCTCAAACAAAAAAATCTATATACTTAAGCTCTCCCCCTGCCCATTTTGGAAGATTAAGATTAAAGGTAAAATTTTAACTCATTCCCTTTCTCCCTGTAGGGCCTCAGTGAATCGAATTTAGGCTACTGTCACAATAAGGCTCTGTTCTGCATGATGATATTCGAGACAATTTTGTCGCCACTTGTCATCTTTCTTCCTTGTTCAGCTTGGTCCCATATGCTGAGGAGTCAGACACCATCAATAGTGGGATGATAATTGGATAGTGAGTAAAGAGGCGAAGGGATTTGTTTAAGACACAGAGAATAAACATTGTGCTAAAGGAAAGATTTAATGTGCAATTAATTCCTTAAATCCAATACTTTTACATTATTTCTGTGACTCTGTCCAGATGAGGCTGAAAGGATCATCAGGACCATAAGCTTTCTTGTAACCTTTTGACACAGAGGATTCCTCTTAACCTTACACCATGTGTATCAAGGTCCAGTCATCTGGGGAAAAGGCTAAACCCAACACAATGTGCTTACGGCCCTGGAAGCTCTTTAGAAGAAAAGTCCTGCAGAATATCTATTGTCGTCTATTTTCCTTGTAGAGCAAAGGGTATGCTTCCAGCCCCCCAACCTTTGCACACCTGAACAACATCCAGTGAGCATGTTCCACACAGACAAGTAACTGCTGTTTCTTCTGGAACCTTGTCCTGTTGATGAAGGAAATTATTTTTTTCTATCACACGGCATATCTCACCTTAAATTAGAATGACAGCTGTGCACTACCCAAAAGCAATTTTCATTTTCAAAGAAAAGGCATGATTTTGATCCACTTACAAAAATGGAATTTTCAATTTCATTAACATCTAACTATCTGCACTTGATCTTAGCCAAAAGGCCGAGAAGCGATTACATCTAACTATCTGAGAACAAATGTACTTACACAGCCAAGGCAGACGTAGTCACTAATGGCAATAGATACAGAGTTTCTTCACAGAAAATGCTGCTGCCAGATTAAACCCGCCTGAAAGAGCAATAAGAAAATAAATGTACCTAATTCAGTTAGATGAGGAAACATGACCTGGGGCAGTAATGATGTTTTCTATTAAGGTAATCTTGGAAGTAGATGAAAACCAGTTGGACAATAATTCAATAGAAGCACAACACGCAACTCAGAAACGACCACATTTATTCTCATACCGAATAGGATATAGTCAAATGGTATCTTAAACATGTATTTAAGAAAATGATTTTCATAACCTAAAATATAGGAAACTTATCTACACTAATTCAGAAGTTATTGAGAATCATTTTCCAAAACAAGCATATAACCAGAACTCCTCTTTCATAATAGCAAAAATGTAGGGGAAGCTATCAACTTTGACCTATATTCATATATAGTGTGTATATATATATATATATATATATATACACACACACACACATATACATACATACATACTTACATACATATATACATACATACATTTTTTTTTGAGACAGGTTCTCACTTTGTAGTTCAGGCTGGTCCTGAGCTCACTGTGTAGCCCAGGCAAGCCTCGAACTCAGCAATCCTCCTGTCTCTGCCTCCTAAGTGCTGGGATTACAGGCATGAGCCACCAAGCCCAGAAAACTCGTGTTCTTTGTAAGTTGTTATGTCTGATATCTGTTATAAGTCTTCTTCAAATTCAGTGAACAAATCACAAAGTTGCTCAATGGACACCTTTATTCGTGATTTTAACCTCTTCCCTCTACAAAAAAAAATCAGTGTTGTGCTCACTTCGGCAGCACATATACTAAAAAAAAATAAGTGTTTTCTTCAATTTCCTGTAGTTATGCTTTTACTTTTACTTAAGGGATTTATGAATCTTTGGAAGTTAAGTAGGTTTTTATAATAGTTCACACCCACTTCTTCTATTTTCTTGAAATAATATGATATACTCTGATAGAGTGCAATTTGCACTTTAATGAAATCACTGCAATTCTTGAGCATAATTCCTTGGGTTCATTAAATGTGATTTGAATAATGCAGAAATGTGTGTAGTAAAATGTATTTCTATCCCACCCGAGAACTAGACTTTCTCTCTTTTACATGACTGGTTAGTTATGCCTTTTCTCTCCTGCTTCTTCCACTGGCATGTGATCGATTTCTGCATACAGTAATGTCTGTGGTATTGTTGAATCCTACTGTAATATTTTTGAAAGACAATTTGAGCTAAAGTCAACAATCCTCATTTAAGTTAAAATCGCATGATACTAATATCTGGAAAGAAAAACTAAATGTGCGTGTGTGAGATACATGCTCCTTTTGCCTGTTTCTTGACAATATTCTTTTACAAGTGCAGGGGTTAGGAATTTCACAATTTTATAAAAAAGTATAAATAAGGAAAACTGGTTTCCTGTTTTGTTGGGGCTGATTTGGGATTGGGAAATCCGAATGTTGTTATGAAGCTGTCACTGCCTGAAAACAGAACCAGTTTTTTTCAAAATTTAGGAAAAAGTGTGGAAGTTAAGCAACACATGTAATATCTGAAATTAAGTGCCAGAATTTGTATTTGAACTGTCTTCTTCAACTGAAATTCATTTTTTTCCTACAGTATGAGGCTATCTTTGGCATTAACCAGAGCCCCACATTTTCCTCTTTATGTTATACTCTGCCTTCTTTCCAATTCATTTTGGCAAAGTTCCATATCTCTTTCTTAGATTTGGATGGCTGATACTTGTTTTCCTGATGGAGTAATCCTGATTGCCTGCCCTAGTGTGTGCATTTTTCACTCACTTGGAATAAATCCACTTTCCACGTGCTCTCCTGAAGGTGTATCCACTTATCATTGTTCAGATGGGAGCTGGGCTCTACCACAAAAATAAACAGGACAGAGTCTGCTTTCAGAGAACTCACAGTGACTACCACAGGTTTAAAATAACATGGACAGAGTGTGAAACATCTGCTACATACCTAACTAAATCTGATTATTCCAGATTACTTACCAAAGAAGGTAGCACATCTGTTGAACCTTAAAAACAGAATAAGAGGGCCAGAGGGTTAGCTCAGTGGTTCCGGTGCCTGCCTCGCAAGCGCAAGGTCCTGAGTTTGATCTCCGGTAACCACATACAATGCTGGGCGTGGAGACTCAGGCCCACCAACAATCAACACCGCATACCACAGTGACGGATGTGGTGGCTCACGCCTGTAATCCCAGCACTTGGGAGGCAGAGACAGGAGGATTGCTGAGTTTGCTGCAGCTTGCCTGGGCACCAGAGTGAGCTCAGGGCCAGCCTGAACTACAAAGCGAGACCCTGTCTCAAAAGCAAAAAACAAAACAAAACAGAATAAGAGTTCACAAGTGAAGCAAGGTGAGAGTATTAATATTTCTTTTATGATTCATTACCAACACCATAAGAATTATTTTAGGGCCAGTGGTGGTGGCACATGCCTGTAATGCCAGCCCCCGGGAGGCTGAGGTAGGAGGATCGTTGTGAGTTCAAGGCCAGCCCCTGAAGTATGTGGCAAAACCTTGTCTCAAAATAACTAACTAAATACATACATACTTTTAAAAACTATCACTCTCTGTCTACTTGAGTTGAATGGAGCAGGAATGAGATTTTTGAAATCTTATGTGCCATATAAACCAACTTTAATGTTATATTTAGCCTATGTTGTATATGCAAAAAACATAAAATGATGCTGTTATGGGTTGACTTGTGCTTCCAACTTTTAGTTTCTGGAAGTGCACACTGTGACTCTCCTTGGAGACCGGGTTTTTATGGAAGTAATCAATTAAAATGAGGTCAGCAGAGGAGGCAGTAGCTCATGTGTCTGGTGTCCATAGGAGAGTATTTGGAAACAGACACACACACAAAGAGAAGGTTATGTGAAGACAAAGGCGGAGACCATGATGATATCCCTCATGCTAAGGAGTGTGGAGAGCAAATGGCCTACCAGAAAACAAGACAAATTTCTTCTGGAAAATGTAACTTTTAAACGATGGACTTTTTTGTTTGTTTTCTTTTCTTTTCTTTTTATTTTTTTTTTTTTGAGACGGGGTCTCGCTTTGTAGTTCAGGCTGGCCCTGAGCTCACTATGTAGCCCAGGCAAGCCTCAAACTCAGCAATCCTCCTGTCTCTGCCTCCCGAGTGCTGGGATTACAGGTGTGAGCCACCACGCCTGGCAACTTTTTTTTTTTTTTTTTTTTTTTTTTTTTTGGTAATAGAGAAATGGGAGATGTGAGACTGTGTGCAATTTGGGAGAAAATACAATGCACAGAAAACCGTCACATAAAGGAATGACTAACAGGTCACACAGTCCTGAGTTGAACAAGGTAGCTTCAAAATGACTGAGCCCCATTCCCACAGGGAGAATTTTCAGAGGTGAGCTGTGCCACCCTCAAGAAGCTTCCTTCAGGAAGCTTCCCTACATATCAGGTGGCCAATCATACTGCTCAGGCCTCTTCTGCTCTCCATCTCAACAGAAGACAAACAGAAGAAATAAGTACACAGTTGAAAACCTCCCAAGAAATGAACGATTGATCTTGTTTTCATGCAGTCCTTGCCTCAGAATGTTCTTCATACCATACACTTTAGTGAACTATATGTCAGTTCCTCTAGTACAGCATGAATACACCCACAGCCGATTGTAAATACAAAACCAGGGGCAACAAATGGAGAATGGTTTCATTGTCTGCAATGGCGTTTTCTGATTGGAAAGAGGCCCCAGGGAATTCATTACTGAGGACAAGTCCCACCCCTTGAAGCCGCTGCTGTGCTCACTCATGATTATCAGAGCAGACACTGCCAGTGGGTCCATTTGTTCTGCTCAGCCGTAGGAAAACACACGTGATTCTCCAGGTAAACCTCTTCTTTCTTGTGGATTTAGTGGCATATGTAACAGTACGCTATATACATTTGATTGTGAGAGGGTGGCGTGTTAAATAAGTCTCTGAAAATAGGTAGAATATTTATTCATGAAATTAAGTTTTATACATAAGGAAAATATCTACAAATAAATAGACATAAATGATGACACTCGATTTCATTTTCTAACCTCTACTGAAATTATGTTCATCTAAAATGCATAATCTTTTCACATAGAAGTCTGAAATTTTAATAATGATTCATCATTGTAATGCTATCATATAAATGTTTTTAAATGTTATTTTAATTTTCAATTTTAATATAAAAATTAATATCATAGTAATTGTATAAATCAACAGTTTTCAGTGTGGCATGTCCAGACATCAGGTATCATGTAGAGTTGAGAAAAGGTAATTTCTGCTCTGTCGTTCAAAGTGAAACTGTTTAATTTAAAGTAGATCATATTATTGGAAGTTGCCTATACATTTTTACTTACTTCTCCATTATTTTATTGAATAAGTTCAGTTCTGACGGATTAACACTGTACTTTGGAGTACTGCTGACATATGCTTAATATGTTCTTTTTGTCATAAACTTCTTCATAGAATTTGATCAGATCTATTAAGAAAATCATTTACCTCTCCTGACAATTACCTAATATACCAAATTACTAGAATCCGGTGATCCTAGAGAAGTAAGTTATGAAAATTATCTAAAGCCAAACCTTTCTTAAAATTCTGAGCTGTTTAACCTACATGGTTGCAGATGAAATGATTGATGGTTTCCAGGCTGGCCATTAACTGAATGAAAAGACAGCATGTTTCCCTTACAACAACCTCTAACACTAATGGATAAGCTAATTTTTCTTTCCTAAAGTGATTTCTCCTTTTAAATTAAAATCACTCACACTTACCTAGTTAGTTGTTTTCTGGCAGGGCAAGGGTCTTGAACATTTATACAAGAGAGATTTAAATTGTCAATATGATGTAAGATGCATAGGTCTTTTAGCTAAAGGAGTAAAAAGGCACTTTTCTCCACTGTTATAACAAATATATTTATTAGTTCATAACAAAGACAGTTTTACTGCAAAATTTTATAAAGCCCTTATTATTATGTAATCCATCTTCATTGATTCATGAATTTCTCTT
Organism: Thryonomys swinderianus; assembly: GCA_004025085.1. Classification (NCBI taxonomy): domain Eukaryota; kingdom Metazoa; phylum Chordata; class Mammalia; order Rodentia; family Thryonomyidae; genus Thryonomys; species Thryonomys swinderianus. Next base: position 22,853 of record PVIC010002978.1, read on the forward strand.
CTATTTCTATACCATGTAGGAAATTCTAAATAAATTATTACATTGAAATAGTGAATTTTATTTACCAAGCTGATTTAATGTCTGAGTTTGCAGCAAATCTAACATTATTATAATCTTATAACACATTAACTATTATACTATTGCCTTTTTGGATATAACAGTTTCTATTCCCATATCCTGTAGAAATTATAAATAAATATTAGAGTAATACTGAATGATTTTTCTTTAATCCAACTGCCTTACTAAATGAATCGTATATATGATTATTTTAACATTGCTAATACTTATAATGAATGATAACATTAACATGATGAAAAACCTTCATCTACATAAAGATCTGATGTTAAATACAATGAATGATTGGTGTCTCACATCAGTAAATAAGAATACAGCATAACATGGGAATAGGTGGCAGTTACTATGCACAAAACCCAGGCACATTTCCATTAATAACACAACAATGTACTTTTATGTATTAGATATTGGTCTGTGTGTCTTAGGGTTTCTGACATAGACAATATCTAGAACAAGAAAACTTTTCAATTTTATTAAACAAAAGGATGCCTTTTCAGTAATTTATCAGACATTGCTTTTAATTTAAATATGTTAAAATTTGCATGTTTTCTGTTACATTGACGTATGTGTAATATGTTACTTTAAAATGTTAAGAAATAATACTTTTTGATATCTTTGCATTATTAACATTGCATTATAATTTAATTACAAGTAGGAAATAGCTTGATGACAAATAGGAAATTATGTTATCTACAGATGCTCTTATCAATAAAAAATCTTAGAGTACCATACCTTTCCTTTGAAGCTTTCACTCACTTGCAAAATACCTTAGCTCAAATTTCAATAGTAGTAAAAATTTTAAGGTTTTTTTTTTTTTGAGGTACTGGGGATCAAAATTGGGGTGTTGTGCATCCAAGGTTGGCATGGTACCACTTGAGCTCAATCCCCAGCCCCTTTAAAAGGTATTTTAATGACTTAAAAATATTGGTATTTTTCCATTATGTTGAACATTCACATATGTGAAAAAATTTGGACTTATACAAAACTATACAGAGCAGTAAACTGCATTTGTAGGTACCCGAGGCCTTGCACTGGTGATACATAAGGAGCTTAGAACTTTTGACAACTCCTGATCGCCATGGTATTTTGAAGTTTACTTTATTAATACATATTTTAATATGAACCTCTAACATTTACTCTTCTTTAAAACACTGCAACATGATGATAGTTTAAAAATGAAATGTTCTTAATTTCACACAAAAAAACAAAATAGTGTACAACACCCTCAGTTCTTATTTCTCTTTGTAAACATTTCTCTAAAGCAGAATTCAAATGAATTCACACATATTGACTGACTGATGGTGTTTTAAGATTCTTTTAGTCTACAAGTTTTTCTATTCCTTTTTTTCCTTGTATTTGCAAAAAGATTGAAAAAAAAAAGGCATGGGTTTTTGTCTTATACAGTTTCCTGTCTAGAGTTTGCTGATTTTAGTATTATGTTTCACTCAACATATTTCTTTTCCTTGTTTATTTTGTTATAAATTGATATTTAAGACTGAAGCATCATTCCGATTCAGTTTGTGTATTTAACAGAAAATTTCAGAGTTGGCCATAAGGAAGCATTTAATCTGTGGTTCTTTCACTTTGCATGATGTCAACAAATGTTGGAGCTTAATGCTATAGATTGAAATAGGAAAATATAATTCATTTTTAAAAGTAGTGGCCACATTGGAATAACACAGAACAAATGAAACAGAATGAGGTAGATAATGCTTTCTGGGTTAGTTGGCTAGTACCAGATCACATTTTGTATGTTTATTCAGCCATTTGTGTGTTGGTTTTCATTGTTATGGCTATAGTTTTCAAGTTTGAATTCACATGTAGTAACAATTCGAAGTCTGACATATGTTAGAAAATTCAGTCAAGTCACGCTTCTATTTCTTCCTTCTGTTTTCTTGTTTCTTTGTCCCCTGAACCTCGCTCTTCACTGGCTTCAGCCACACCCCCAACCGGCCGTCTCATAGTCTGGCCTTAGTCAGATCCTTCTAGCGCGTACTTTCTGGTGAAGAAGAGTATAATCAAAGCAGTAATATTTCAGGAATTTGATATACCACACATAGTCTCAAAAATAGTTTTTGTCTCATTTCTAGGAATCATGGCTTACATGATATAAAAACCAAACAACAACAAACACACTAGAATGCTTTCAAAAATTCTGTCATTTCTGGGATCAAATGGACAAAATTATAAATTATATTATAATTTATATAATTATAATTTATCTTTTAAATTATAATTTTCTCAGAGGAAAAATTTAAAACTGAAATGTAAGAGTTCACGTATTTATGGGAAGATGGAAATAGGGATCGAAAGCTACTCAGAATTCTATCTATGCTAACTAAATACAAGGAGCCAGAGCAAGCCAGGGAAACACCAGGGGATGGGCATTGATTTAGAAGCTTCTGAGGCAGCCATATTTATATTAAATGGAACGATAATAACTTCAAGAGGGTTTCACGTGAGTTTAAGTGATTGAACAAAAGTGATTAAGTGAACCTAGTGATTAGATGAAAGTAGACATTTTTTGGAGTGTGTTTGACTAAAAATCTTAAAATACTTATTTGGAAGTACTAAAGCAAACAATGAAATTAGAATTAAAAGAGAAATGTCTGTGTTTTAATGTGCATAGCACATGGGTCTATGTGACTTGGTTAATCAGTAATACCACACTCTAAATTTAAATAAAATAAATTTGAAAGGATTTTGCTTGAGTTGCTTTTTATAACAGTCCCATTTTTACTGAAATAACTTTGAACTATATGAAAATAATAGGAAATATTTTATTAAATAAATAATCATTTATAGGAATGCTATGGTATATTTTCATATTGTCTTTTTCTTTGCTTCAAGTAGATCTGCACTGTATTCTGATTTGGGTGAAAAATAAACACTGTTTAAGAGTGATGTTAGTTGAGCTGCAGATTTAGCTCAGTGGTTCTGGAGCCTGCCTCACAAGCGCAAGTTCCTGAGTTCGATCCCCAGAAAGCACATACAGTGCTGGGCGTAGTGACTCACGGCCACCAGCAATCAGTACCACACACTGCAGTGCTGGGTGTGGTGGCTCACGCCTGTAATCCCAATACTCAGGAGGCAGAGACAGGAGGATTGCTGAGTTCAAGGCTTGCCTGGGCTACATAGTGAGCTCAGGGCCAGCCTGAACTAAAAATGAGACCCTGTCTCAAAAAAAAAAAAAAAAAGAGTGATGCTAGTTATTAAGTGATGTTAATTATTAAAGGAAGTGCAACATTTGATACTAATTGTAATGTTTCCTGGGCCACTCTAGTTGTAACTGACTTTCTGTTATTCACATGACACGAATGTGTATTTCTTTTAGTGAAAATATTGACTACTCTGCCTCATTGAAAAAGCATTATTGCTGTAGTCTTCATTGCCCCAACAAATTCCTTAGTTGATTTCTTCTTGTTTTCAGACATTCAGTTCTACATAAACAATTTCTTGAGAAATTAAATTCTTTATAAATTAAATAGTATTACATTCCTATACTTGCTAAAATATAAATCCTTCTAAAATAATTGAATGGTGTATTTATATGACTTGGGGCACTTATAATCAGAATTTGGGGCACAACCAGGGAAGTAAGCATGTTTTCCACTCCATTCTAATAACAAATGATAAGCTTATTGGAACACCAGGATCTATATCAATTTCTCCAAGTAATGGAACATGGCCGTGCCTCCAATTTTAGGCAAGGCTTATGTGTCAACAGTGAACATGATGAGGATATTTACTTTGGAACAACCTCTCCAGTAAATACACATGTCATAAACTATATCAGTGCCTTCTAGAAGTTTTATTCCAAGATATTTGTGCTCTCTCTCTCTCTGTCTCTATCCTTGTATCTCTCTCTCAATATATATATTGCTTACATGTTAAAAACAACAAGCACACTAGAATTCCTTCAAAAGGTCTGTTATTTCTGGGATCAAATGGACAAAATGTTTTAAATCATAATTTTCTCAGAGAAAAACATATGCATATATGCATAAATTTGAGATTCTTCTCTCCTCAACTATTTATTCTAGTTATTAAAGATTTCTATAAGGGTTTCCTCTTCTTACAAAAGTCCTTGGCTATTCTAAAATTTCTATATTTCCCTATTTATAATTTTCCAGCCAGTTTCCACAGAAAAGGTGGACTTTTTAAATTAAATGCATATATTAACTTGGACAGATTTGACATCATAACAAATGTTTTTCCTGTCTATTTAGGTTTTGTTAATGTTTATAAACAATACCTTTTAAGTTTCTGGGTTAGAAAAGTTCAGTGCTTTCTACAAGTTTTATTCCTAGATAATTATATCCTTGGTATAACTTTTTTCATACTTTCTTCATAATAAAGTTCAGAAGGAAATTAGGATAATGTCTTTAATCATCTGCAGTATTTTAGCTAATACAAAAATGATTTTAAAGTACTATCCAAGCCTGCCATCTATGCTGGCAGTAAATCAACGAAATTTTTCTATCAGATATTAATTTGCACCAGTTTTCTTTCTGTAGTCAAATAATTTTCTCCATTGTTAGATATATCATATTTTATCAAGACATAAAAGCTATTGATATGTTGGTGTGTGTGTGTGTGCATAAGCTATATAATATAATGATCTTTGTAATTATTTAATTGATCTACTACTATGAATACATCTTTAGAATCTTTAATGCCACATGTTTTGTTTTCTTTTTGCCTTAATAACATATGTGTAGGATATGTTTACTGTTTATCTTTCAAAAGAATAGACTTTAAATCAATATCATTTGTTTTATAATTCAACATTTTCAAGTTTTATTTTGTCCATTTACTTCCACTACTTCTTTTGCCTTATTTTTATTACCTAAGATAAGTCATCCCTATATTTATTTTCAATTACATTTCAGCACAAGGCCATAATTTTTGGAATATAACAGTTTTAAATGTGTATTCTATGGAGAGTTTCATATTTTCTTTCTCAAAATAATAAAAATGTTAGTTTTACAGCCATCAGCTTCTGAAAACAGAAAGAGAAAATGGCTCATTATTTTTTAATTTGCTCATTTCTGGAATGAGGAGAAATAGTTATAATAATAAGCACTAAAGAACTGACCTGGGCTTGATTTGTCTGAGGTCACCGTATTAAATGATTTAACAAATACTGAAAGCAAACTAACAAATGTGTTAAGGCAATAATACATTTTATGTTGAGTTGTTTGAAGAAAAATAGCATTTGTAAATGTGTTAATCAACTTAAAGTTTGAAGTGAAAATAAAATTAACTGCGTGGTAAATTTTGCACTTGTGGTATTATAAGTTTACCAAACTACTAAAGCAATAGACAATACCCAAATATACACATTATGGCTGAGATTTAAATGTCTCCTATTTATTGTCATGTATGTGGAGAGTGATCGGATCATGGGATTTCATGTTGATCAGTGGATTCTTACATAGCAAAGCATGCCGTTGGCCAGTGGAGTCTAGATGGAAGAGGAGGGTTACAAGGGAAGTGACTGAAAGGGGTATCTTCCTCCCTGCCTCCTTCCTGACCTCTCTGCTTTTTAGCCACCATGAGATAAACAGAGTTCCCTGGAGAAAATTTCCACCAGGCCCTTCTGGCTTTGCATTCAGCCAATTATGTGCCGAATCCTCTAAAAACATGAGGCACAATAAAACCTCTATTCCTTTCAATTGTGGGTATAGGATATAGTGTCCCACCCACAAGAAGTAAATCACTTACCAATCAGTCATGTATCTAATTTAGCCAAGATCTTTTTTTTTCCTCCAAAGAAAATGTCTAGGATTTTTTTTTTTTTTTGAGACACGGTCTCACTTTGTAGTTCAGGCTGGCCTTGAGTTTACTATTTAGCCTAGACAAGTTTCAAACTCAACAATCCTCCTGCCTCTGCCTCCCAAGTGTTGAGATTACAGGCATAAGCCACCATGCCCTGCACTGTGATATGTGGTACCAATTGCTGGTGGGTGTGAGTCACCATGCCTGGCATCGTTGTATATGGTTACTGGGAACCAAACTTGGACTTTGCGCTTGCTAGGCAGGTGCCAGAACCACTGAGCTCAATCTCTGGCCCAGTGTTTATGAAATTTTGTAAACAATAGAAGAGATAAGAGCCCCCATTTTTAGTCTGAGTGACCCTCCAAAACATCATGGTATTGTGATTTGTATTTAGATGACCCTGACAAAGCCTCATGTACTCATAGGTGGGGCTTTTTGAAGCTGGCTGTGTCTAGGGTGTGTGATACTGGAATTAAGAGTGTACGGTACTAAATTAATCCAGTGTTGCTTTAGCGTGGTTCTGAGTGTGGATAATGGGAAGGCTCACCCTGGGTATGAACAGCACCATTCACAAGTCTTGTACTCTGGATGGGATAAAAGGGAAAGGGAGGCTTGATGCCATTGTTTGCTGCCTTCTACCTTCTGCCTGCCACACCATGGACTTTTTCTCCTTTGCCAGACCATTCCATTAGGGAGCCATGACTATGGTCTGAAACCTCTATAAACTATGAGCTGAAATAAACTTCTTGTCCTTTAACCTGTGAGTATCAGGTATTTTGTCTCAGCCCCAACAAAGTAACTAACACAACCCCCCCCCCCATTTTCCCTTAGCCCACTCAGTGCAGGACTATCTTTGAAAGGGGTCTGATTTATAGCACATGTCTAGCACGTATTTCAAAAGTGAGATATGAAATAACAATGATCTGGAATATTATAAATGAGATATGAAAATATGGTAAAATAGTATTCAAATTGCACTTTTAAAACATGTTTCTGTGTCAGCACTCTAGGAGGCTAAGACAATAGTACTGCAAGTTCTAGTCCAGTTTATGCAAATTAGTGACAGTAAGATGTTGTCTCAAAACAAACAAAAAAAAAGGGCTTAAGATGTAGTTCAAGGTGAAGACTTTGGGTTCAAGTCCCGGTACTACAGATAATACTACTTCTAATAAGAGTAGTAGTGGTAGTAATAGTGATAAAATAAACTCTATTAATTTCTTTTAAAAATTTCAATAATCATAATTGTACATCAAAATCTGAATAATTCAAAAAGTCTAGATAATATTTTCCAATAGACAAAAACTGTAGTACTTAGACAAAAAGCAGACCATTAGTCATTAAAATTAGTAACCAGACTCTCAATGCTGCTTCTCATTCTCTGTATAAACTTTTTAATCTTAATAATTTATTCAACTCTACACTCCATACCAAAATGGTGAAATTTATTTGTCTCATGGATTCCTTATTTTATATAATTTCAAAATCTGCATGTAGCAGCTCCAATTAAAAATTTACCAGATGTGAATTTTCAGTTTTTGTCACTGTCTTGGCCAAGTGTGTGATATATTTTCAGTGAGGACTTAAAGATAGTAAGATGCTGAGATCAATCAAAAATATCTTCATTAGATATATATATACAATTATAACTTTTATTCTCCATGCAATGTATACACGCACATACAGTATGTTGTATAATAAACTATAATTTTTTGTGTTGCATCTATACAAAATAAGGTGCCTTATTTTAATTTAACTGAAAAGAGTAAAATATCTGGTTACTATTCTGCTGACAAATAGAGCTCAAAAACGTAATGGTGTTTCAGTAAAAATCTATTTGCTAGTTTGAACATGAATCTGCAGCTCACACAGATAGCCAAAGTAGCAATTGAACAAGTAAATGTTGGTTGGTCAATTTAGTGATGAAATAAGGCAAGCGGCCAGATCATTTTTATAAAGGTCCAACCCCTTCTTAAGCAATGCTGCATCCCAAAATTGTTCGGCATAAACAATAATTAAAACCAGAGATGTGTGCACAATGTACTCATCTTTCTTTTTTCTAATCAGGGTAATCAGGTTTAGAATGTTAACATTAACACCAATAATTTTACTAAGACATTTGGGTTCCAATAGTGCAGATGTGATAGCATTAAATATATGCCCAGTAAAAGTCCAAGGGGGCTTTTAATCATGAAAACTGAATTCTTGCTTGAGATATTTAATGAGATGCAAGATGATAGGATGGTTCCAGTGTCTTCTTAAAACAGGTGAACGCTGGTAAAAGAAGAGGGTGCAATGCTTAGAACTCAGTCAAAGATAAAAAGCATTCTTCTGAACCACTCACAGGCACTTAACACTGCAGAATGATTTTATGATTTTAAAATAGTTAGCACTCTCCAGATTTACATCAGTAAGACACTGGCTATGACAAACGCTTAGTGAGAAAAATTTCTTGAGCTTCAGCTTCATACCACAACACAATTTGTGTGAAAGTTAAATGTGATTATTTTTAGCTCCATAAAACCAAGACTTTGGAAGGGCCCTGGAGATCCCTAGGAAAATAAAGGAAGTAAAACTTTAATTTGAAATACTTTCTTCTCCATCACAGTAAGGATCCTCATCTTCCTCTCTGACTCCTCTCTCAACTCGTATATGCTCAAGCACAAGAGTCCTCAAAAACCCAAATATCCCTCCACAGTTGTCCCTCTAAAGAGTGACCATTATTCTGTTTATGCAAGTGTTATTTACATTTAAAAAAGACATTTATGGTTTTGATTTATCAAAATGCTTGAACAGGACTAGGAAATTTTTACAGGCTCTCCAGGGCATAAGCTGAAATAAAAGGCACTTGAATTTGAGTGTCACAGACCCCTGGCTGTGAGGTGCTGTACTGAGGACAAATTTCTTTTTCTCCTTAACCCATCTCCAAACTTATCTCCCTACTAATTTCAGAAAACAAAGTAATAATGAAAGAGAGGCTCATTTTTGAGAAGTTCAGCTTTTTCTTCTCTATAAGGAACAGTACTGGGTCTGAGGTGGTTATCTAATAACTGGCTCTAAGATTCGATACTATTGATAATAATTTACTTACCATTTTAATAATATGTGATTTTTATCATTCTCTTCAGAGAAAAATTCAGAGTGGATCATTTGCTATGAATGTATGAAAAACCACTTAATTCAGGGAATTAATAAGGTTGTATCTTCCCATACAGAAGATACATGTGTATATGGATGTAATAATTCCACCTATAAGAGACAACTTACTATGTTATTTTTGGATGAGTTTAGAGATAAAAATTCTAATGTGGTAATGTGGTTATATATTTCCTACTATTGTAACTGAAAGAATTTTATTCAGATTCACTTAGCATTTGTGACTCTACAAAAAATGTGCCGTTCAATTTAAAAAACTTTAAGATATTGTAAAACAGTAAAACAGTGACAATTTTTGGCATTGTAGTGATACATATTTTCATAATAAGTAATTTTTTGTTAACATTTATGCTTAAGTATGTATTTCTAGTAGTTGGCAGAATACCTTTACTCATATTTTTTAACTTAACAAAAGTAAAAATTATTTAACAAATGCAGTATATGCTCTTTTCTTTGCTCTTTTCATTGCTTCTTAATGATTGTAAAGTATTTTTAAGACCTCAAGTTAAATTTTATATTCATCTCATCCATAGTCCATTCAAGATACCAGTGGGAGAATAGTCCATTCAAGATAGTCCATTCAAGATACCAGTGGGAGAATATCTTGATGAATATCTTCTTACTCAAAATTTTGAACACAAAAATAACATGAAATACTAAAAGATTTGTTATATTTTTACCTCATAGATATTTCCATTAAGCATATTTCTATATGCACTGATGGATAATAATATATTTTTAGGAAAATTCACACAATTACAGATGTCAGGAGTATTGTCACTTGACATTGAGAACAATGACTTTTTTAAAAAAAGCATGCTCTTGTGATTTTGGCTAGGAAAAAAATCTAAAAGCAACTAAATGTGCCTTTGTTTTGAGTGAAGAGAAAGTGAACATCTGTAATGTTTTTCTTAGTCATCTTAATACTCATGACTATAAATAGCAATAGTAATTTCAATTTTAGAAGTGATCCTAAGTCATTCCACCTAGATGCCCTGGAAGCCTAAAGGGGAAAACAGTGTCTATAGACTATCCCTTTGTTGTTGTTTTTTTTCCCCTACAAGTGAAAACTCAATACAGAACTATGCATGAAAGCTCACAACACATTAGGAAGCAAAGATTAATAGCCAATCAATGGTTGAATCTAAAAGAAACTTCTATAATCTGTAAGACTACTTGAATAAGTGTTGGAGTGCATTGTTAACTTACACACACATAAAATAACCTGAAACTGTTTCTTACTTCCTTGGAAACTCTTCATTGCAAGTATGTGTTTTGAAGATATTCAAAATACAGTACTGACTTGAAAAGATAGCAATTAGAGACATAAAGCCCCTTGGTTTTGTAAGAAAAGCAACGTTAACTTCACAATCAAAATGGTGTTAGACACAGAGTAGAAAACTTACCCAGAGGATTAAAGAAATGGGGTGAGTCAGAGTCTTCCAGACTTCTCTCTGAAGCAGAGAAGGGAAGCAATGTGCAGGAATCTGCTACAGTGTAAAGGTAGATGAAAGTGACAGGAACTTGGAATTACATAGTCTAAAATAATCAGTTTGAAAAGGGATTCATAAAAAACAATATGGAAGACACATAAACTGAATACATTGCTCAGGAAGCCCAATGGAAAACTTTTACATTGTCTCGAGCAAAATCAGTGTAAAAGCCTACATTTCAGAACATCACTAGGTTCTTTGGCTGTGTAAATCAGAAAGACATTCAAGATTCCTGTTTATTTTTATTTCCAATTTTGTTTGGATTTGCTTCACATTTATTTTTATTCAACTTTATATCATTATCATATGGTGAAGAGTTCTAAGTATGAGCACTCTCAGTTTCATAGACTACGTTTTGACACAATCATCTAGATTTACCATGGTGTACAGTAACGCAACTCTGAGAGCAAACAAAGAGCAGCAGCTCCCTTCCCACACCACAGCCTTCCCGCAGAGACCTGTGCATGGATCCGATGACCAAATTACTTTTTATTGTACCAGCGTAGAGAGTAACTCAGAACAAGAGGCCCTCATGTGAAATATACGTCGTCAGATCTAGCTGTTTCCAGAGTAACCCTGTGAAGGTAACTGATCCTTCATGGTCAGGAGAACTCTTCTGTGATCTAATAAAACAAAGCTATTTATCTAGCTGGGTTAATGCAAGGAACATCTATTTCCCATTTAGGGATCACGTCTTAATTCTCCTTCACTTTGGCCTGTTTCCAGCGCCTAACATCTCTAACTGGCAGTCGCTGAGTCAGAGTGGGTAAGCAATGAATCTACGCTAGATGCTTGCCGACAGATAGGACAAAGGTCATTTCCCCTGGACATCTTATCAACCAGTCCAAATTGGATGGTCACACTCTTTTGAGGTAGCAAAATCTATAATCTTAACACATGGTCAGAAGATGCAAACATATTTGGTTGGATGGATGTAATGGTTACTGTATGTTTCAGGTGATTTGAAGTACTTCAAGTATCTGATGCTCCTAAATTTCTGTATTATCAAAAAAAAGAAAAAGGATTCAGGCATGTGTTATTAGAGATGTCAGATTCCCTTTCCAAAATACTGCTTATTAGAATTCTGATAGAAAAAAAAATGAGAGAAAAGAAGGAAGAAAAGAGGAAGGAAAGGAGAGGAAAAGGAGGAAGGAAGGGAAGGAGGGAAAGAAGAAAGAGAGAGAAAAGAAAAATGGGAAGAAAATCAGTGATATTCCTTATTAAAACTCCCTCCCAGTTGGAACATACATAGGACCGGGTGAGGAGGGATACACCACAGTGCAAACCTGGAATAAATTTCCACACTTTGCTACCTCAGATTATAATATCTTACATCTTTCATTTCATATACTGAAATGAAGTCTCTCAAACAAAGAGAAAAGAAATAACACTAAGACTTGAAACTATTTGTAATTTTAAAAAGAAAGAAAGGAGGGTGTGACCTTTTTTGAAAAGCCCAACTCAGTAAGATTCCTGGGATTAATTATAAGAAACACTCAAATAAAATAGTTGGGAAACTCATATGGCATTTATCATATTATTTATCTCTGGTTAGTAGAGATAAATAATCATTTAACCACTGTAAACAATTTTTAGGTAAACCTACCAAAACTACACCAAAAAGCAACTATTTCTCTTGAGGGTGCTACTTTCAATGCTGCACATAGCTGTTAAGCTCAGGATACCGAATAGGGAAAATCCTCAGTCATAAGTGGCTAACCAAGACGCTCCAGTTTGAACAAATGTCTGCTTCATTCCCAGCATGCTTTTCAGGTCAGTTAACAAACTAAAACTTTTTTGGGGGGAAATTTGGTAAATGTTTGTCTTTTTCTAGATAAACTTCATAAACTCTTAAGAACACTTCAAGCAAAAATAAAAATAATAGTGCTCGCTTCGGCAGCACATATACTAAAAATAAAAATAATAAAAGCAAAGCAATGCCCACCATCCACTATGATATCAATAAGTTGACCAGAAAACATGGAGGAAATCACAAAATAAAAGTTAAATGAATTAAACACAAATTTTGAAGGGAAAGTTTCAAGAGTTACAACAAAGAAGCAATGTCACAAAATGTGGCCTGTTCTCACAGTTCCCTACTAGTCATAAGTATCTTAGTAGAGCTTCTTCAGAAGGGGATCAAAAGATGGTGAAGGCTCTTGGCAAGTGCCATTAACCTTCTAAAAACCTTACAGACTGCCCTCATGCACCTCACTTTCCACACATGGGCCGTGCAACTTCTGACTCTTCCCCCAAAGGCTGATGACTATGAAAGGTAAACATTTGGAATCAGTTTGGCTCATCAAGACATCCATGAAATGCAACTAATAACATGCAGGAAACAAGAGTTCAGAAAGTGCCAAGAAAGGGCCAAGGATTTAGCTCTGATGGTACCACATCTACCTTGGAAGCATGAGGGCCCAAGTTTGATCCCTGGTGCCATCAAATAAATGAATGAATGAATGAATGAATGAATGAATGAATGAATGAATGAAAGAAAAGAAGGTGCCAAGAATAATGGGATAAGTGAGGTCAAAACAGGGGGAAGGGCTGAGAGAAGTTAATGGCAACATATCTTTTACAGTAATATTTTTAAAATTTATTTAAATATTCACTATATTTTAAGCATACCATATGAATATAGAATAATACCTATTTATGGGTTTTACATATATACATATATGTGTACATTTTATACACATATATGTAGACATGTACTGCATAACATTGTTTTAATCAACCACAGATCATATATATGATTAATGGTCGTCCCATGAAGTTAACTATGTGTTGTTTTAAAAGGAAAGGATAGTACATCATAGCCATCTTGGTTTTTATAAATACGCTATATGGTGTACACACAGCAATGAAATCATCTCAGGACATATTAGTAATTAGCACATAAATCATATCAACAATTTTAAGGACAAGCTGGGTTTCTTTTTCAAACTTCAGTAAGTTTTCCACAATGTTTTTTAAAATAACATTCATGGTTGAAATGTTAAGAAGAATATAGGCATATGTGTGAGTTGCTTTTCCTCATCACTGGGACAAAATACCCAACATCTCAAGTTGAAGGGGGAAATGTTTATTTGACTCACAGTTCCTAGAGAGTTTAGTCCATAATTGCCTCCTCTGAGACAGGGCAGCAAACAGGCATCGCAGAGGAGAAACACATCATGAGCACAAAGTAGTAAAGGCAACAAGGGACCTTAACAGGTTTTCACTCCTTTTATTTTACTCAGACCACCAGGGTTAGGGTGGTATGAAACCAATCACTCACGTGTAGTGGTTTAGTAATCACAAGCCCTAAGTCCCAGCATCCCATGTTCCGGATTTAGGTACCTATGAAAAAGGCCTCGGGGGAACATCTAGACCCAAACTGTAACAGCATTAAAAAAAGTAAAATCAGTGTACTCCTACTACAGACATAGTATAATTGTTGTTAATGTATTATTATTATTCATCATTTATTTCTGAAGCTCTGTGCATACACACTTAGAATTTAGGCAGTGTAAGTTTATTATCCTCTTTTAAAAATTCTTTTGCCATTTGTATTTTAATATTCATTGAAATTTGGGAAAATGTACTATTAGAAAAAAGATAACCGGTCTCCTTCATAAATGAAATGCTTTTTATATTTGTGCCAAAAATATCAAAGTGCTCCACATAGGATTGGTTAGAAAAGATGAAGTGAGCAATCCACAAACTAAGAAAGGTGGAAATAGCTAATGAACATGAAAAGGTCCTCAAATTTAGTGAAATATATGTGCAAATTCAGGGTGATTTAAGTAATATCAGTCTTTAGCTTAGTCTGCAGTGCAAAATTGACTCAAGATAAGCAAACATTTTTTTAAATGTTACTTTCATGACCACATGCCTCCTATCCACTAACCGTCCACCTCAAAGTTGTTGAAAAGACCTAATAAAATGACCCCAGAGGAAACACACACTCATCACTCTCCCCTGCTATAATAATGAATATTCTTTTGTTCTACCAAACAATCTGAGATTCACTTTCAATTTTTGTTAACATTTTCTGTAAATAGAGAAAATACCAAAGTCTCCATTCCATTATCACTTTATGGAAGTACAAAAAAGCCTGCCTGGGGTGAGAATAGTTAAGTTTTATAAACTGACAACAGCCTGCTGTTTAGACAGATGAAGGATAGCCTAATGAAGACTATGGATCGTGTGGTTAGGATGTGAAGGAAAATTTGCCAAGTACTGGCTTTGGTATTTGACTTCTCACTGTGCTCTAGCAACCCATAATTGTTATCAGATTTGGGTTTATGTTAAGTGGATATGGTCCAGAACTGCGGAAATTATCTTTTCTTATAGGATTATGAAGTCAGTCTGACTCCGTCTGTCACCCGTTCCACTGCCTGGGGTAATCTGGCTTATTAGACAGGTGACCACCTCCTTCTCACTTAACTCATAAATACGTGCTTAGTCACAGAACTAAAGAATTTCCCTAAATATAAAGCAAAAGAGTACTCATGACCTCTCCCACATTTCTAGTCTAATAAATATCACTTAACCATGAACCCCAAGTCTGTGTCTCTAGACTTTGCAAAAACAGCTGTGAGAGAGTCAAGGAGCCATAAATTTTGAACTGTCCTATTATTGAGCCAAAAGTTCAGGGTAAATGATACCAAGAATTTTATTTGAACTTTCATTTAATGCTTTTTTCTGTCATTTTTATGTAATACAATTTAATTTAACTGTTATGTTAGCCAATAAATTTGAGGGCTTTAAATGCCCCTATGCTATATTTTTTAAGAGTGAACTTACAGTACTTAGTGGTGTTGTGTTAGGTGAGCACAGAAATCACAAATTTTTGCTGCTTTCAGAATTTTTACTTTCACCTTTACTCTCTTTCTCTGAATCTCAGCTACTGTATAGATATTCGCCTAAATGCCAGGCTCAAATTTCAAATGATTTGTTTCCAGTACTAGGATCCAACGGAGAACTTTGCTCTTGCCAGGCAGGCATAGAGCCGCTAAGCTACGTACCCTATCCATAAACTCATTGAATTGTTTGGTTTTACTTGTCTTTGCTTTTTGGATTGAACTCATGGCCTCACACTAACCAGACAGACTCTACACTACTGAACTACGTTTCTGGCAAATTTCAAGGGATTTTTACCCTCACTCTTCCAAAGCCCTCTTTTTCATGTAATCCATTCAGTAGCATATACACTTTTAAAAATCTTCTAATCAGTTGATGGCCAAGTTCTTGTCCATTCTGTTATCCCTTTTCTCTCCATTTTCATGTTTTCTGCCTTTCTCTAATTTCAGTCCCCTTAAAATTATCAGTTGGCTAGGACGGCTAACCTTTGCAAACACTTCTTGTTGTGGAGCAGCTAGGATATGAACTGAAGATCTGTGACTTCAAAACCAGCTCTCTTACCTGTTTATTTTAAAACCTGCTGAAAATTGAAGTATGGATTCAGGGTAAGGATTTTTTTTTTATTTTAGTCATTACACAAGTGGAGACTATATCATCAAAGGAATTTGAAAGATTACTTGACATTATTGCATGACATATGTTATGGTTTCAGTCTGTAATGCCCCCCAAAGCATCAGAATTTGGACTTTGGAAGGTGGTTCAACTATGGAGTCCTATACCCGTCGATGAGCTCAGGGCTGGAAGTGATCGCAGGAGATGGAGGCTGGTCTGAAGAGGCTGGTAACTGGGGGCATGATCTTGTTTCCCGGCCAGTTTTTCCTCCCAGACCCTTTCAGTATCCCTTCATTCTGCCAGCCAGTTCCATGTACTGACACTTGTTAGTCACGATAAGCCTCTCCTCCTTTCTGTGGGCACCAAAGTACCGTGTCCCAGGAAGGACAAAATGCCTAAGGCCGTAAGAAGTGTATTTCCATCAAGAAAGAGTGCAGAAGGCATTGTAACTTTTAGGGCACATCATACTGAGTCGTTACCTGCCGTAGTTTCAACAGAGAAACTGAAGGGAAAGAATAAACTGGAAGTAAATTATTGACAGAAACTTGAAAGATTCACTGGCACATTATTTCAGTTGTCCAGTTGTTCTTTTTAAACATCAACATATAATGAAAGTTTTCATGGTTACTTCCCGGGTAAATAGGACCAACTGATTAACGAGCCTGCATTGTAGTTAATGACATTGCTCAAATTAAAATGGAAATAAAACGTCACATCACTCATCAAAATGAAACTTTATTTGTACTGTTCTAAGGCTGAGTTTTACGTTTGAAAAACACACCAATGCTTTGGATTCTCCAAAGCTTTTCAAACAAAAAGAGAACCGTACATATATGCATGACTTTTTCACATTTATCATTTGGTTCAGCAGAGGTTTGTTTGGAAAATGTCTGTGATATCCAAAAACAAAGTTCCAGATGGAGGACGTGAAAATAGACACACTTTCCAGCTGTTTTTAATCTCTTTTTTGGCTATAGTTAAAATGAAAGCTCCATCTTTAAAAGACAGAATTGTCACTCTTCTAACGTGGGGCCCTTGTAGAGTAGCCATTCCCAAAATTCTGTTTTGCTAAAGAAAGTTTGATCTACGCATTCACATGTTTGTGTTGTGTGAAGGCAGTGAGCTATCTGTGTATATATGAATGCGTAGGTATGTACAATCCATTTCTTGTCGCAGGCCTTGCTCTATAAGTGGGTTCTACCTGTGTGCATTTCTAACTCCCTGCAGGATGTGTCTTGCTTAACATCTTCTTTAAATAAATTCTTTATGTGAATTCTGCCCTAAGTGTGAGTTAGTGTTCTGAGGTACACAAAGGAGACAGACGTTGGTGGTGGCAGATTTCTAGTACCTCCGAGTGAGCATGACTAAGTATGGAAGATATCTATGTCATTGTCATGTGTTTTACCTGAAAACTCTTAAGAGGACCTGAAACTCACTGTGCCCCTGGGGTGGAAAGAAGCTGTGTCTCTGCAATAATGGCAGCATTTTGGCTGTGACATTTTTCTATGTAAACATCACCAGTGGCGGAATGGGGTGAGCATACACCAGGCTCTCTGCATTACATCTTCCAGATGCATCCCAATGACAACAGTCTTAACAAGTTTAAATTTTAAAATGGTTGGTTGATTCAGCTGTTATTACCTCTCCCTCAAGAGAGCAAAACTTTTATTTTTGATATCTGCTGACCACACTGGAATGCATTTGACAAGAATATAGGAGCCATCTTTCACTCTCCCCTACTCAGCCTTTACCATCCGACCCATTGGCTGACTTGGACTATCTGATTCTAGAAATCTGGACCTTTCTCTGCTTTCTCTGGCTGAGGCCAGAGTTTGGGGTGTCAGTTTCCTCTTTTCTCGACTCCGTGAAATCAGTCTCCACACTGGTCTTCCTATCTCAAGCAGTATCACTCTAGAACAGTGGTTCTCAATGCTGCTGCTTGTTACAATTATGGGAGAAGCTTTTAAGAAACACCACCAGGAAAATCAAATCCAAACATCTACAACTAGAGCCTGGGTATCAGTATATTTTGAAAACATCTCAGATAAAGCCAACAGCCATGGTTGCCTTGTCTTAAAGGCATTGTCTTAAATTATCTGCATCTCAGATTCTAGAAGCATTTCCTCCAAGTCAGTGCTGGGCATTGTTCTGCCTCCACACTCTGTCTCTGTTGGGGTTTCCTTCCTGTTCTCCCAAGTTTTACTTATCATATTCCTAACCTTCAGTAGAATATGGTGTGCTTGAAGTAGGATCACTATGAAAGTGATCAAGTTTAAATGAGATCATTGGAGTGTGCTCTAGTCTGTTATAACCTTACAGAAATGGAAAATTGGCACAGAGATATGAAAACAGAGCAAACAAGACATGAACAAAGGTAGAAATCAATGAGAAATATCTTTGAGCCAAGAGACACGAAAGACTGCCAGGAATGGCATGAAGTGATCTCCATCACACCTTCGAAAGGAACTATCGAGATTGATAGCTTGGTTTCAGATTGCCGACCTCCAGATCTATGAGAAAATGAATTTCTGTTTAAACCATCCAGCTGCTGGCCCTCTGTTATGCTAATTCTAGAAAACTAATTATAACATAAACTTTACACTTGTTAAATTTACTACCGTACAAAGTGCCCTATGCACAAATCTCTGTTTTCATCTCTTCACATACCAGACCCTGAAAACTTTGCTCAGGGGTCAGCTTGTCTTGGGTAAATTTCTTTCCCCATGCTAAGATATTTTAAAATATGCAGAATATTTTCTCACCAAAGGAACTGCACTGTATAATATATATTTGTAGGGGCTTTTGTCTTCTTAAAAGTCCTAGGTTCCTTGAAGGCAGTGACAAGTCTCACCCTTTAAATCCTTAGTGTTTGACAAATATTACTTTCTTGATGACATCTTTAATGATTCAAAAGGTAAAACTATTCTATACAGAATATTACCTTAATTTGGCTACATCAAAAAATTAAAGTAGAACTAGGAGCACAAGAAATTTGTCAAGAAAAGTAGAAGGTGAGGGCAGAGAACACTGCAAAGTAGTTTTGAAACTAATGGAAAGAGAAGGGGAAAGAAGGAGAACTGGGTAAGAGGAGCCATGGTTTGTGCAGTTCCATGAGAGTTTTGGTCAAACAAGCGAAGAGGGTTTTTGTTTGTTTGTTTGTTTGTTTTGAGTCAGGGTCTCGCTTTGTAGTTCAGGCTGGCCCTCAGCTCACTATGTAGTCCAGGTAAGCCTCAAACTCAGCAATCCTCCTGTCTCTGCCTCCGGAGTGCTGGGATTACAGGCGTGAGCCACCACGCCCGGCACTGTGGTATGTGGTACTGATTGCTGGTGGGCCTGAGTCACCACGCCCAGCATTGTATGTGGTTACCAGAGATCGAACTCAGGACCTTGCGCTTGTGAGGCAGGCACCGGAACCACTGAGCTAAATCTCTGGCCCAAGTGAAGAGGTTTTGAGTTGAAGCTGTCCACCGGAAGCTGTCCACCCTCACTTCCCCTCCTTAGATCGACCTGGCTGTGTCCCCGGGAGCTAAGTTACAGAGTCTGCAGCGGCAGCAACTGCTGCTCATCCATCAGGAGTCCCTGAGCCCTGTGCCACCGCGTCTGCATCCAAAAGGCCCCTGTTCATTCTCTGCTACTTTGCAATGTGTTTTTACAGTCGTGGAATTCAAATAAGGTCCCAGTTTCAAGGAGATGATTACCCTTTAGGATAGAGAAACAGGAAAAAGAAGAGAGGGAAAGGAATAGAAAGAGAGAAAAAGGGCAAGAGCGATGGAAAAAGAGAGGAGAGGGGATTCAAGAAGAAAACAAAAGATGGTTCCACCTGATTAAAATGTCTTTTAAGGAAATGACTACAGATATACACAGAGAAAAGAAACTAGTGGGGCCTGGTGTGGTGGCTCACACCTGTCACCCCAGCACTCGGGAGGCAGAGGCAGGAGGATTGCTGAGTTCGAGGCCTGTCTGGGCTACACAGTGAGCTCAGCGCCAGCCTGAACTACAAAGTGAGACCCTGTCTAAAAACAAAACAAAAGAAACTAGTGGGCAGGAAACAGCCCTCCATGCAGATGCTCTTCGAAGGTCTCTGAGTCAATAGTATGAAGCATGAAATTCTAGTACTGAGAAAAATCAAGAGAAAAATAAACATGCTCTGGAGTGTATGGTTGAAAACTCTACTATCTTTATCAAGAAACGTTTATACATTCAGAGCGAAGAGAACAAAAAGTGGCTGTCACAGAGGCAACAGTGACTGTCCACCTGTCACCTTGCACGTGGTATCCCCCCCCCCCGGTCCTCTGCCAGGGCACGGCCTTCACACGGCCTAGGATCCCAGATGTCCCAAGGTCCCCTGTTCGTCCTGGACCGAAAGCAGGGAGGTCCTGTGCTACCGGCTAGAGTGATGCCAAACAACACCTAGAGGACCGGCCTTGGGCCAGGGAAGAGCCCAGCATGTAACAGCTCAGGTGTCTGTATGAAAATGAAGGGGAGCACTGAGAAGCCACGGGTTGGTTTGTGTGATTGTCTGTCTATGGTCCAGGGAATTTGACCCAGAGCTGTAACACTAAGCTACGTCCTCAGCCATTTCTAACTTTGTGTTGTTGAAAGAGTTTTACTAAGCTGTTAAAATGTCTAGGCCAGGACTTTCCATATTCCTGCCTCAGTCTTCTAGAGTATTGGAGCTACAGGGGTACACTGAGGCACCATTCTCTGCAGATCTCTGAACCCTTTGTTAAAATGGCCCATATTTATTCTAGTGTCGCTAAAAAGAAAATAAATGCTACATTTTAGAGAAAAATGTTGCCATGATGCCAATTACAAAATTAGGCCACCTTCACTTTCTTGAAAATACTGTTCCAGGGCCGAAGATTTCACTCAGTGGTTCCAGCACCTGCCTAGCAAGCGCAAGGCCCCTGGTTCAATCCCAGGTAAACCATATACCACTATACTGGGTGTGGTGACTCAGGCCCACCAACGATCAGTACCACACACTACAATGCTGGGCATGGTGGCTCATGCCTATAATCCCACCACTCAGGAGCAGAGGCAGGAGGTTCACTGAGTTCGAAGCTTGCCTGGGCTCCACAGTGAACTCAGGGCCAGCCTGAACTAGAAAGCAAGACCCTGCCTCAAAAAAAAAAAAAAAAAAAAAAAAAAAAAAAAAAAAAAAAAAAAAAAAAAAAAAAAAAAAAAAAAAAAAAAAAAAAAAAAAAAAAAAAAAAAAAAAAAAAAAAAAAAAAAAAAAAAAAAAAAAAAAAAAAAAAAAGAACTTCCAAAACATGTTTGGGGGAAAAAATGACCGAAACTGGGACTACTAGATCAGGATGGGACACCAGCGTGCCTCCTGCTGAGCCCTCCCAGCAAGATCTCGCCTGGCCAGTGCCCCAGAGACCACCAGCTCCGTAGCCTCATAAAGGCCAAACACTACACGCTGGACAAGATGAGCCGCACGCATGGCCCAGATACAGCCCAGGCCAGCACACTCAGAGTGGCCCAGGGCAGTGGAGCAGCCCCGACCCAGGAGCGCCCCGCACGGCCAGCCCTCCTCTGCATCCTAGAGCCAGATAGTCCCTTTCCCCCGGTGCTCCTCGGAACGCAGGCCAGCGTCCGGCCAGCAGCAGCAGCTGTCCCGGGTCTAACAAGTCGCCTCGATCACGGGCCAGGTTCGCACTCGGCCCCCCTGTGAACAAGCTGCCCACATCCTTGACCACGGGTTGTGTGCACAGACCAGGCCACGCACGCTCTACCCAGTCTGTGCCACACGGCGTCAGGGGTCGTCTTTCCCCAGAGCAAGCAGCTCAGAGTCAGCGACGCTCCGAACGGCAGGATGGAACCACTGCCTGCTTTCTTTCTCCCCCCCAAATCAATATTTTGCTCAGGAATTAATATGTTTGTCTTTGTGGCGAGTGCTGACATGAAAGATTTTTATTTATTGCATTTTCTTGAAGACAGTGGTTACAGAAATGTTTATTTTGCTTTCTTTTTGACTCACCACCACTTGATGAAAGGAAAAGCGTCTCTCCATGGCTGCGTATTGCCATATCTGGATTCTACTAATTTTCAAACCATTGTCAGCTGCTGTCCTAGGATTGTATGTGATTATCTCCAGGGGCTATGAAATGTTTCTTGTGTTTAAGAGATCAAGTTACTATTCTCTAGGGAGAATACATTTTTTCCACCAAATCTTTCTTTCCCAGGAATTTTATGAGACTATAACTGTGCCTCTGTCCTACCTCATTCACACACACACACACGCGCACACACACACACACACACACACACACAGATTTTGTTCTTTAAATTCATTATTTTTTTTCCTAAAGGATCTTGATGTCTAAACATTAAATTGCATGAAACATAATACCACATTTTCTGTATCAGAAGACAAAGTTAAAAACAAGGAGCATGGGGATAAAGGGGCAAAAATGTAAGCATAGGTCAAATCATATTAGACCTTATCATGATTAAGAGTTCAGATTTGATTCCATGCAAATTTATGGAAGAGACTTTGCTCCCATATCTGATGCTCATCTAACACATTCATTACTTTACCCCTGTGAATATGAATAAAAGTATAAGCAACTGGTTAGATAAATAATTCAAAAGTTTAGTGTCACGTTATGGTACGAGGCAGGGAATAGGAAAACCTTGAATGTATTGGATTAGCCAAATATTGGAAGAAGAAAATATAATTAGCTGCCACGTTGAATGTGTAACACCAAAAAAAGAAGAGTAGTGAAGTTTATACCAAGATTTTTGCCTTGAGTGAATGAATGGATGGATGGTGAGTCAGCTGTACAAACACATTTGGCACAGAATATTAGGGGGTTTGTTTGAGACAAACTTTGTATACTGAGAAGCAAAGAGTTCTGTCTTATGTCAGTCAGATAGGGGACGAGCAGAAGATAGATGATAGATGATAGAGTATAGATAGATGATAGATGATGATGATGATGATAGATAGAGTCTTTCTATATTTGAAGTTCACTGTCATAGAAGAAAAGCAAGTTTAATGAGAAAACATGTGGCTAGAAGACAGAAATGATAAGCAAATACAAGACAAGTAAGGCATGAGGAAATTAGACTCAGAACGTGATTCCTTGGGCATGCAGGTATCTCAGTTCATTGTAAAGACTGCTATTTTAGAAAGTGTTATTTAAGAGTTTGACCTATCCTTGATGTTTGACTCTGGACAAACATCTTTCAAGCTCTCCTTTCTCTTTTTTCTTCCTCCCTTCATCTGGAAACTCTGATAACCAAATTCAAGGTGCTTTTTTCTTAGGCATTAGTATAAAGTTCAAGCTACACATGATCGAGTCCACACTCTGGATCTTCCCTACATACATTCTCACCATTTAACGGTGCCAAGCCAACCATCTACCAATTTTGGACCCTTGAACTTCTCAGAAAGTTGGATTAGGTCCTAATAGAGCTTTGTATACTCACTTGAGGGCCTGCCCCTTCTTCTCTCTATTTAAAATAATTCAATGCAAGTTAAAACAGTGTCTTCAAGAACTGAAAGCAGTTACACTCGATCTGCTTAGGGAAGAAGCACTCAAACTCGTCCCTGCCCCTCAGTCTCGCTCAGCACTCCTGGCATGTGAACTGCACTTGGCATGGCCCACTGCACCTCTGCAGATGAACACAGTGACTGGCGCAGTGAGCAGGACACCCAGGCGATAATCATCACATCTAGGCTTCCTGCGTCACTGGCTCCATCTTCCTGTCTCTGTTCCCTGATGCCTGGCTTCCTTTCCACTGTGCTGTTTTGTACTGTGTCTGATGAGCTCTACCACTGTCCATCTATAGGTTTAACTGCTCTGAATCAGAAGCTGTTAGTTGGCGTGGGGATATCGGACTTGGGCCCTCTGTAAAATGGTTTCGGGTGGTGTGTCATGGCCTAGATCTTACCATGTGTCTCAGACTGATGATTGTATTTCGGGAGCACAATGGGCTGTGACTGATGCTAGTAGCCTAGAACAACAACTCTTACTCTGCCATTAGTGAGATGTCCCATCGAGGCATTGGTTATCAGCCTCGGATGCTCGCTGTGTGCAGTACATGAGCCCAATGAGTGCTGCTAACATTGCTCCTTAACACAGTATCCTGAAGATCACACTCTAAGAGCAGAGACTCCCTAGGACTCTGGAAATGCTTTTGCTGCTCTGTTACACGTGCCTCTGTTCCCCAGAAAGAACCTGAGATGTTGAAATACAATAAGGAATGTATTTATATATCCATATAATGTGTTAATATTGTATAGTTTTACATATCAATATGTTCTATTTTAATATTTATACACTATCTATAATATGAGTGAGGGAGAGTTTCTAACTCTTCTGTGGGCTCTCTTGTAGATGTTGGCATTAGGAGAATTTTTGTTCTGATATTTGAACTTTGATGCCTGGTCAGAGTTCCTAAGACCTTTGAACTTCACTGCATGACCGGAGAGGCCAGCACTGGCCTCCTATGTCCCATGGGAAACAGCAACTTTTGTTCTAATGAGGGGATTCTTGGTGCACTCCTGTGTGGCCTCCTGACAAGAGCAAGTTGCAGTCTGGCAGTTAATAATACAATACCTGGTATTTTTAGAATTAATATAGCAAAGTACTTCTGTACAATCTTTTAGATAAAAACTTTTAGATAAAAGCTTTTAGATAAAACTATCAGCCCCAGCCCTCCAATCTAGATCAAGGGAGTGAGACCCCCAAACTCCTACGTTGTTAAAGGAAGACCATAGTTTTCTAGGTCTCTGGGGGTTCTGGAGGCAACATAATCCTCACTTACAAATTTTACTTACATTTTCTTTTGCTGTCATTCACAATCAGCCCATTATGAACAAAGTTCCCTAAAATAAATAGATCTATATGTTCAAATGGCGATACAGCAGGGTCTCCTACTGGTTCCTTTTCCCTTTCCCCAGAAAACCTTCACTTCGGTGATTCAGTATCTTCCTCTCCCATGGATTTCCCATGCAAGAAACTGGCCTTCAGTCTTAGGCCACACGTCTGCACATCGTTAACAGTGCAAACTGGGCTATGGTGACAGCGGGCAGCCATGTCTGCGTCTCTCCATACCTACGTGTGGGTTACGGGCAGCACTCTCTTGTGAGCTCAGCACAGCCTCCTTGCTGAAATACGGAAGTTACTTACTGGATAGAGCTGGGCCTGCCCCCTCTGTAACAACCGAGGCAAGGTAGGAAGCAGCCTTTTCTGTCCTTAGTCCCTGCTACCTGGCAAGCTGCCAGAGAAGGTCACCCCTCTCTTGAACCATTTAACTACCTGGGAGTTTACTGGGAGCAAATAGCGAAGGGAATTTCTAGCAGTCACACAAAACACTTACACATAGTAGTGCATACTGGGTTGGCAGGTTTTTTTTTTTGTTTGTTTGTTTGTTTGTTTTTGTGGTACTGGGGATCGAACTCGGGTCCTTGTGCATCCAAAGTTGGCGCGGTACCACTTGAGCTAAATCCCCAGCCCCTAGTAGTGCATACTGGACAGAGAGTTTCTGTACCCTTCCTCCCAGATTCTGCAACACCAAAGGCACCAAAGGGTGAGTGCATTGGCTGACTTTAGCCCATCATGTCACCACTGCATGCCCCTTGGCCAAAACTCAGCTCTGTTTGTTTATTTTTAGAGCTCCTTGGGCCACTGCCAATGGCCGGACTGTCTGGTTCCACTATTGATAGCAAAAAGTGTCTCATCTAAGGCTTCTCCCTTTAGGCAAAATAATTCTGGGAATCTCTTGCTATCAGATACCCCCCAATTCAAGTGAAGGTCGTGCATGTCTCTACATACTGGACACAGCAGGAGGGCTCCCTGTAACCCCCTCGGAGTCCCTGACAGTGTTCACGGCAAGACAGGCAGTCATTTCACTTCGGAGCCCGTCATGCTGCGCTCTTGAGTGAGGTTACCAGTGGACATCTTCACCAGTCAGTCTGGCTACAAGCCTGATAAAATGCTACCACAGCACATTTAGACAAGCAAAAGTACCTCAGGAGGCAGTCACGAGGCGAACATGAGGAATAAGTCGCAAAAGAGAGCTTAACTCCCTTTCTTATGTTTGACAGCTGAAAACTACGGAGTTTTAGCCTTCCACAGCAACTCCAGGCTAACTGCTGAAAAAGCCCACCGGGCCCTTTGCTTTTGAACAGACAGGCAGCTCAGATCATGAAAAACCCCCACCCACCTGTCAGAGAGCTGAACATAGCCCCACTTTCTAACATAGACAAAAAGCCAATCTAGTTTCCTTTTCTCACTTTCAAACTGCTTCAGACCTAACAGAAAAGATGTGCTGATGCTTCCACCTCAAAACCTCCGGTACGTGGATAATAAATTGTGCTCACAGTCCCTGTGTGACGTCACTGATCTTGACAGCTGATGCAGATTTTAAATGAGGGGTCACAATATACTTCCGCTCAGAGCTCAGTGAATGACTCATCAAAATTAGGCCTTTTGATTGTGGAAGCCACTTTACTAAAATTTTGCAATTTTCACTGTAATCTGAGTGTACTGCAAATTGGAAAATGTCTGGATTCTCTCTCCCAAAGGGTACTATCTACCAAGAATAGAAGCTAAGTTATATTTTCCTTTTTCGTTTCTCAGATTCAGTGTTTGTGTATCGTCCATCTGTCACATCTAGGCACAATCAAAAAGGAGCCCACAACCACAAAGCCACAGCTCCTCCTTCTTAGAAAGAGCTGCAACTATATTAGGCTTCATCCATCGTGAAAGAAACTCACTTATAAAATTAGAGGCATTCTGAGCTGTGAGTCCCAAACATTCCTAAACAGCTCTGAGATCGGAATTTGAATGACTCAGACATTCAGGACTGAAACTCCTTTTACTCTCTATCTGCCACATCACTTACTGCTGTTTCAAGGTTTAGTTTAGTTTTGTTTTGTTTTGAATAATTGCTCAATGCACAGATTTGTGTTCAGATATGGAAATTTACTTCATAAGAGATCTAAATGGCAAACACAAAATGTACGTAGTCTGTATATACAATTATATATAAATTTTATATTTGTGTAATTCTGTACCAATTTACCAGACGTATTTTTAGTGCACTGGGGAAATATGTGGTTTCTTAGCATCCATTCTGATGGACTTACCATCTCAGCTGCACTGCAATCTCCTGGGGGCAGCTATGAAGAGTTTGGAGAAAGAATATTCATTCCTTTTGTATTTATTCAGGCACAAACAAATTTCAAGTTTAAGTGTCATGAATCCTTACTCCATTCCAAAATTTCAGCAAGTTATTTATTACCTCCGAAATAAACAATTCAAATGACTTTTCCTATCAAAAATGTGGATCGAGTAGAAATATCTTGTATTAAAATGAACACTATATTCAGTGCACAGTTCTAGAAAGATAGCTTACAAAAAAGTTTTACGCTAATTTCCACTTAAAAAATGAATATCAATGCATTCTGAAAAGAAATCTAACTCACTGGAAAGTACAAAAAGAATAAATACAGTTAAAAGCTACCTCAGGACAAAATAATGTAAATCACAGTAGACTTGTAGTTGATTTTTTTTAAAGGGAGAATATTAAACTTCATTGTTAGAAGCATGTATTTTTCATCTGTGGAATATTTGTTGAACACTGTCATATGTGAGGCATTGTGCTAATCATTGTGACATAATGTAAGATAGTCTCTCTCTCTACCTATGAGTTGCACACAATCAAGTAGCATATTAAGATAAGTGTTAGTGAATTTACATTAATGTTATAAAGCATGCCAGAGCCTTTAATTCTGTTTACTGTTTAAGAGTTATGAGATAAATTAAAATGGTGTGATATTTTATGTCAGATTAATCAGCATACAAACTACACAGTTATCTCAACTGATACAGAAAAATATCTTTGGCAAAATTCAAATTTTTGAGTGATTAAAAAAACAACATATAATACACTAAGGATGAAGAGAACTTTCTCAGTATGAAAAGGCCATATATGAAAAATCCATCACTATCCTATTCAAAGTGAAATATTGAAGACTCTTCTCCTAAGACCAGAAATACAATTAAAATGCTGACTTGTATACTTTGATTTATTATGATAGTGAAAGTCAGGGAAATTAGGTAAGGGGAAAAATATTCAAATAAAAAAGAAAGACATAAAAATATTTCTGTTGCAGATGATATAATCTCATACCTAGAAAACTTTAAACATTTGAATTTTAATATCAGAGTCAATAATTATATTCAGCAAACTCAAAGGATACAAAAGCAACTAGATTTCTGTTAGATATGAGGGATCAAAAGCAAATAGTTTTTAGTCTATTAAAAGAGCAAGAAAGGGAAGAAAGAATTTAGGAATAAGTTCAATCAAATTGGTACTAGACTTGCACTTTAAGAAGTTCATACTACTGATGAACTGA
The DNA here is from genome assembly GCA_004025085.1 of Thryonomys swinderianus. Classification (NCBI taxonomy): domain Eukaryota; kingdom Metazoa; phylum Chordata; class Mammalia; order Rodentia; family Thryonomyidae; genus Thryonomys; species Thryonomys swinderianus. The sequence goes on from PVIC010002978.1 coordinate 51,197, forward strand.
ATCAAAAAGTGTATACATGTACACGGTTTGAAGTACTCAATATTATTAATATATCCAAAGTACCCTAAAACATAGACAAAAGAGTTTCTATTTAATATACAATGCATAATTTGTAGAAGTAGAAAAACACAACCTGAAATTCATGTGGAAACTCAAGGAAGCTCAAATAACCAAAACGATGTTGAAAAAGAAGAAGAAAAATGGAGATTTGTCACCTTAGGATCTCAAAATTTTGAAGAATGAAAATGGAAATTTTACACTTCCTGCTTTCAAAAGTAACTCGAACCATAGTAATGAAAACAGCTTGGGGCCTGTAAGGGGATATTTATAAAGACCAGTGGAATGGAATTTAGAGTCCACATAAACCCTCACGTCTGCAGTCAACTGATTTTCAGCAAGGGGACCAAGGCCAATCAATACAGAAAGGAGTGTCTCTGCCAGACAGATGCAGAAAGGATAATATATTCACTTGTGAAAGAATTAAACTTTCACTATCCTTCCATTATCAACAAAAACTTAACCCCAAATGTGGTAAAGATATGTCATAGTCTGTTTTGTATTGTTAGAATACAGTACCTGAGACGATACAAAATACCCAGAAGTTTACAGTTGTGGAGGCTGGGAAGTGTAAGAGCACAGTGCCGGAACCTCATCAGCATCTGCTATTGTGCAATGTGGTGGGAGGCATTATACAGCACGCACAGCATACCCCCCAGCAGTTCTCACAAAGCCACTGGTGACTTTGTGGGCCTCCTATTCTAATAGCCTAGTCCAATTCTATCTGACTCCCAAATGTCCTATTTCTAAATACCACTGAAATATGAATTTAATGTTTTCTACTTTCGAGGACACATTCAAACCATAGTAGACCTAATTATAACATACAAAACTATACAATTCTTATTACAAAACATAAGGCAAAACTACATGATCTTAGACTTGAGAATGTTTTTTAAAATGTGACAACAAAAGCACATGTTTAAAAAAGAGAGAGATAAATTGGATTTCACTAAAATTAAAAGTTGTGTGTAGGTCAAAAATTTTAAACTGGAGAAGTAACTCGCAGAATGGAAAAAAATATTTGCAAATATATTGGGTAAGTTTTTAATATTTATTGAATAGAAATAGCTCCTACACCTCAGCCAAGTAGACAAACAACACAGTTTGAAACAGGCAAAGGACTCAAAAGGAGACAAATCACTGGGCATTAAAAGATGTTCAACTTGAAACATGTAAATGAGAAACACAATAAGATATCACTTTACATCTACTAAGATGGCTGCAACATTCTCTAAAAGGAAAATAAAAAGTATTGGAAAGGAAGTGAAGAGATTGGAACCGTACACATCACTGGCAGAAATATAAAATGTAACTGCTCTGAAAACCATTTGGCAGAACCTCAAAAAGTTAAACATAGAATTAGCATGTGATCCAGAAGTTCTACTGTAGCGACCCAGAAGAATAAGAAACAGGTGGCCAGATAGCAATGTTCATAGCAGCATTAATCACAGTAGTCAAAAAGTGGAAACAACCCAAGTATCTATCAGCAAATGAAATGGTAAAAGTCCATGTAGAATACACTTGCAGCAGAATATTATTCAGACATAAAAATGAGTGAAGTTCTTATCCATGCTACAGTGTGGACAAACCTTGAAAACATTAAGCAGTAAAATAAAGCCAGAAAAAAAAAAGACCAATATCATCTGGACCACTTATATGAAGTATCTAGAATAAGTAAATTCATCGAAACCTTAGGTATATTAGGAGTTACCAGCACATGTGGGAAGTGGAGAGTGAGGAAAATATTGTTTCATGAGTCAGTAGTTTCTGGGTGAGGTGATAAAAATTTCTAAAGTAGTGGCTACGGTTGGATACCTTTTAATGCAATGCCACAGAATGACACTATTAACAAAGGGGCACAGCAACAAATTTATGCTTTATACCTATGTAAAACTGCAGAGATATACAGAGGTGTATATTATCATAAAAAGCAAGGCATGGTAGACAGATGTGTAGTTTTCTGTCACTGTGACAAAACACCCAGGATAAATCAACTTAAAAAGAGGAAGGCTTCACATTCATTGGCCTGGTTTCACAGGTTTCACTCCACGGTTGGTGAGTGTTCTTCCTTTTGGACCTGTACAGACACAATACATCGTGGTCAAATCACAACGTGGAAGAAATTGCTTCCTCCATGGCTGGGAAACAAAAACAGAATGCCTGGCATCCCAATAATGCCTTCAGTGTTATGACTTCAATGTTCATCCCAATAAGTCATCCCAATAATGACTTCAATGTTCAGTGATCTAACTTCCCTCCACTAGATCCCACATATTCAACCATTTGCCACCTTTAAATTGTGCAACAACCCGGCAGTGAAGAATTTATCACACAGACCTTTTGGGAATACAAGCACTATCCATAAGAGGGGTACACAGCAAACTATCTTTGGTGTTTGTGTTTATGTAAAAAAAAATATCACTGCAGAATATATGATATTAATGCAAGTAAAATGAATAATCAGTCCCTATATGCTTTTAAAGTTTACGGTTAAAGCATAGAAATAGTTCTGGATCAGATGGTAAACAGTCACTCTAACTTGTGGCTCCTCCTCCATCACTGCTGTCTTGTCTGGATGCCCTAATGCTCTGTTGTCCGGAAAGCAAAGTTAGCCCCGGCAAGGAAAGGATTTGACAACTTATGATAACCAAGATGTGATTGCACGGTTAATGGCGGGCAACATGTTGCACGGGAAACCTTTTCCTATCATTTTGATTTTTGTATTTAATGGAATATGTGTCTATAATAAAGATTAAAATTAAAATAAGTGACTACAAGTACAACAGTTGAAATATAGTCGAGAGAATTTGAGTCAAACAAATGTGTGCGTGTAAACCATAGTAGTGCAAAGAACAAGAGTCTGAGGGATCACACATTCGTCAGAGAGGTCTGAATATAAACAAAAGAAGAGATTAGGAAAGTAAGTTTGGGCCACATATTAAAAAGCAAAACAAAACAAAACAAAAATTTTACAAGGCATTAAGTTGAAGTATTACTTCACCACAGATAAATCAATTAGAGTTGTTTAAATTAGTAGAATAACTTTAACAGATTTGTTGTTAAAAAGAAAAACTGCTGTATAGAGGACAGTCTAAGGAGATGAGGAAGTAGGAGCAGGAGACAGATGTGAGGAGGGTGGTAACATGAAAGCTAAGCACAGAAGTTAATGAAGAGGGCTGATCTAAAAGTCTTGCCAAAAATAACATGAGATTGAGTGATTTTTTTAAAAGAGGAACAAAAGATGATTCTAAAATTTCTAGCTTATATAGATTCAATGCAATTTTGATTGAAATCCCAATAGCCTATTTCACAAAACTAGAGAAAACAAGAGAAAAATGCATTTGGAACCAGAAAAAAATCCAGAATAGGAAAAGCAATTCTAGGCAACAAAGACAAGGCAGGGGGTATCACAATCCCCAGTCTGAAACTATAGTACAAAGCCACTGCAATAAAAACAGCATGGTACTAGCAAAGTAACAGACTTGAGGATTAGTGGAACAGATTATGAGATGCAGAAACAACTCCAGACATACTAAGCCACCTCATCTTTGACAAAGAAGCCAAACACCCTTAATGGAGGAAAAATACCTCTTTAACAAATGCTACTGGGAAACGTGGGTTTCAATTTGTCAAAGATTAAATCTAGACCCATATCTCCCACCATGCACTAAAGTAAAATTAAAATGGATCGGAGATCTAAATATTAAAACATTAAACTTGCAGGAAAATAGGTTATGTAGAACTCTTGATTGGAGCAGGAAAAGATTTTATGAACAAAACCTCAGTGGCATGGAAACCAGCACAAAGAATCAACCATTGGAATCTCATTTTATTAAAAGGCTTCTGCACATAAAGAGAAACTGCCAACAGAGTGAAGAGAAAAGCTACAATGTGAAAAAAGTTTTTATCAACTGTTTCACAAAGAACTACTATCTAGACTATACAATGAACTTTGAAAAAAATCAGACCCTTCAAATTGAAAGACCCAGTTCAAAAATGTGCATCTGAAATGAATAGACATTTCTCACATGAAGAAAAGGAAACAGCCGATAAACAAATGAAAAATATTCAACATCACTGGTCATTTGAGAGATACAAATGAAAACAATCCTGACATTTCATCTCATTCCACAAGAATGGCTTCTGTCAAAAAATCAATCAATATCCAATTCTGGCAGAGCTGTGGGAAGAAAGGAACAATTCCACATTGTTAGTAGAAATGTAAACTAGTGTAACCACTGTGGAAATAAGTGTGGAGATTCCTCAAAAAACGTAAGAGTACAGGTCCCACTGACCCAAGTCTTCTCTTCCTAAGTATCTTCCCAAAAGAATTCAAAGAACCATACCACGTGGATATACATGCACCCATGTTTATGGCAGCATAGTTTGTAATAGCTAAATCATGGAAACAGCCCAAATGCACATCAAACCAGAGACTGAGTAAAGAAGATGTGTGTGTGTGTGTGTGTGTGTTACAAAATGAAGTACCACTCAGCCATAATGAATGATAAATTAGAGACATTTATAGCTAAATGGAAGCACATTAAGATCATATTCTTAAGTGAAATAAATAGGACAGACATGTAAATACCAAATAGTTTGTGTCATAAACTGCAAGAGTAAATGAGGATGAAAATGTAAAATAGATAATGTAACATAAGAAGTAAAAGACCAAAAGGGTAGGGAAAGTAGAGAGGCTTGGGGGAGGGGAAGGGAGGAAAATATATGAGGAAAGAAGGAAAAAGTGAAAACAAAACTTTTGCAGATGGGAGGAGGCAGGATTGTGGGGAAAAAATAAGAACTAATATATATCACGTACAGGTATAAATCCTGAAAGATGAATGTGATCAAAATGTATACTAAAAATGTACCAATAGGTTTAAAGGAAAAATAAATACAATGTCTAGTTTTGTTTACTAAAATAGTGGACCATGATTACCAATGGGGAAATTTGAAACAGAAAACAATTCATAATTTTATTATGTAAATGTGAATATACTGAGAAGTCAAAAGTAAACCAGAACATAATGTGTCATTCAAATAAAATGTCCCTATACAAATGGTAATGATCTTTTCTGTTTTATTTACGAATGGCTTACTAAAAAGAAATATGTTAAATATTACAGGAAAAGCACATCTTTATATATAAATGTAGTTCACAAAGAATAAAACTGCAATTAGTATACAAAAACTCTATCAATATGTGAACAGATTTTTTTCTTCCATAAAAGTAGCTTAGATATTAAATATGTAGAAAAATGACCTCTAGGAAATACCACTAATTCTAGGATTTGTACTTTTATAGAGAAAATAATCACTAAATATTGATTTCTCAAAATCCTATACAACATTTTCCTCTGTGTTGTAAAAATAGCATAGTAATCTTCAAATAATGGTACTGTTTCCTCAGAACAGAAATCAACAATAGAAGTTTCATATAACTTCATGACCAGCTGGGCATAGTGGCTCATGCCTATAATCCCAGCACTTGGGAGGCAGAGGCAGGAATATTGCTATGAGTTCAAGGCTTGCCTGAGCTACATAGTGAACTCAGGGCCAGCCTGAACTACAAAGCAAGGCCTAGTCAAAAGAGGAAAAAAAAAAAAAAACTTCTTGCCAAAAGGACTTTCTTCCCTCACCTTTACATCTATTTCACTCTTTAACTCTATTTCCCACCACATCTACTCTTTTCAAAGCAACAGTCTACAAATATATTACTTATTTCCTTATTCATTCACTCCTCCGTCTACTCCATTAGCCCATTTTCTATAATGGCAACTGCTAAAGTCAACAGTGTCCAACACATGATTGATTTATCTTTGTGTTTCCTATGTTATACTGACATGCAAAGATACCCCATCCTTGCTAAAATATTCTTTCCTTGAACTCTGTGCTGCAACACAATCTTGGTTTCCTTTATCCCTGTGGTCATTTCTTTTCCACCTTTCTATGAGTTTACTCCCATCTGGTCATTAATTGTTCACACTTCTCCAGAGTTAGTACTGACACTGAAAGTATTCTCACTCCATCCTCCTTCAGAAGACTCATTGCATCTACAGCTTCGACTTCCAAATATGTCAATACTTCCCCCATTCCGTCCCTTTATTTCAAATCTCTAGACCTTTTCTTCAGGGTGTCAGTACCCACAACTTAAAAGTTTCTTCCAAAAAAAAAGTTTCTTCCAACTCCAAATATATGTGTCTCAAATACCCCTTAAACTACTCAGGACAAATAACCACACTACTGATCACTCCCATTACACATGGGTCTCTTCCAGATTTCCTGTTTAATGCAACCATTGTGTATTCAGGTGTACAAGTCAAGTTAGAACTGTACTAACATTTTTAACATACTCCTTTTATTAAATCCCCATAGACTACCACCAAAAGGTCAATTTTTATTTCCTAGGCATCTCTTACATCACTGTACATCTTTCTCTTTTCACCGTTAGTAGTCACAACCAACAATACCTCTCTCCTGGATCATTGTAAATTTTTTTTTAAGAATTTGAACTATAATATCATTTTCTATCATCTAAGAAAATATACTTGGATGGACAGTTCTTGGCCCTCAGATCTGTGAAAGAAGCATGATAAAGTTTCACATTACCTTCCAAATGCCTGTAAAAAACGATACAATTACCCAAATCTACACCAGGAACACCTACACGTATCACACATTATCCTTAATAATCACCATCTCCTGTTAGCTTAGGTAAGTGGCCACACCTGCTTTGTATCTACAGTTGTGGATCTGAGCTTTCTCATTCAGTCTTTTCCAGATTATTCTGGGATCATCCAAGAGCCTGGGAAAGCTTTTATGTGCTTCTCCCACACGGGTAAGAAAATCTGTAGTATGCAGATGTTCGTCAATTTTCTCTTCCAGTAGAAGTGACTCCAGAAAAGACTTCTTTTGTCGTAGGAAGGCAGACTGAGCCAACTCTGCTCTTTTCCTGTTACAACTGGGACACTGGGACAGAATGTGCTGCTTAGCTGCTGCCACTTGCTTTAATGTCACTCTCATGTTTTTAAAATAGATTCTGTTCAAAAGTTCATCAGGGACGATGCAGTTTAAGGCATCTGTCTCGGGCGCCTGTGTGTTCAGGCCAAGCTGTGGATTTTTACATCGGCTGTTCTTCTTCAAACTCATTCTGTGATTCATCAGGTTTATCTTAATGGTGCAAAAAGACTGCTGGGCCTGCAGTTCCTCACTAGACACCCGGGGGATTTCTGCTTGGAGTTTATGGTCAGGTTGGTATCGTCCAGAGTTCCTTCCTTTGCCCTTGAGATAGTCGATCCATTTTTTACTCAACTTCATTTCATCATTATTGGAATCTGAAAGCTCATATTGCTCGTCTTGTTCTTCCAAGCTTGTAGCGGGATCCTCGGTGCTCAGTTCGCCCTCAGAGGCCCGGGACCAAGACTGTTGTCCTCCCGAGAAGCTGAGAGAGCTCTGTATATCTTCAGAGAAGGAAAGTTGTGCCATGGCCGTTTAGGCTGATTTCCCGGCCTCCTTTTGAAATGTTCCGACTTCTGGGCACATGGTCATCACATTGCGTCACATTCAGTTCCCGGTCTGCTCTCCGCCGTCAGCATCATCCCAGAAATTCGTGAGAGGCTGACCTCAGAACTCTAGCCTCCTGTCGCCATCACACCCGCCGGGATAGTCTTCCGGGGAACGCCTTTCCCCGCTTCCATGGCGACGCGCAGTGCGCACGGGGCGTGGCCACGCATGCGCCCAGGCGCGGCCTCGCGTTTCCGATTCTGGGGGTGCTGTGGAACCCCGGCTCCTGTTAATCACTGAATCTTACCCACGGTTTGCCGGGGAGCGGTGCGAACGGCCTGAGCTCGGGCTGCTCACAGCTCGTACGGGACGGAATTCAGTGGGAGGTCGTTGGCCGCGGCGTCCGGAAGTCGTGGCTCGCCTGAAAGCAACCCAGTTAAAACAGACGAGCTGAAGCTCCGCCGCCTCACGCCGTCCACGCGTGGACCCTGCGCCTCGTCGGCGTCGATCAGAGCCCTGAGCCTGCGTTCCGCGGCGGGGCGCGTCCCGAGGCCGCTTCTCGGGAGCTCCGTGCGTGCCGCGCCGGGCTCCGCCGCCACGTCAGCCGCACACCCCCGTGAGGATCGCTCCGCCCGGCCCAGCCGCGCTTCCGCGGGTGGCCCTCGGCTTCCCTTTCCTAGGCCCCGGGCGGGGCTGCCTCCGGGAAGCGGACGCGGACAGCGCTCAGAGCTGCAGGCTCGGTCCGCGCATGGACTAAGTCGCTTGTCAAGTCTCCAAGCGAGCGAGTTGAATGACCCCAGAGACGAGCCCCGCGGATGCCCGGAACCTAGTCCGTCGCCCATGTGCGTCCTTTGTAACAAGCCTTTTAGAGAAGGCGTCAGGTCTTATGAACGGTGGTTGTCCGGAATTACAAAATGTGAACCCTGGAGATGGACGTTTTTCTAGGTCTTGAGAACTACCTCCAGTCTAATTCTTACCCAGTATCTGACATAGTTTCAAGAGACTGTATGCCCTTCTCAGAAATAATATTCAATGCAATTTTAAATTGAATTCCCCTTATTACTGGTGAAGGTGAATGCATTTTTGTGTATAGAGCCCACCTGTATTTCTTTTTATGTGAATTTTATCCATTTTTCCATAGGAATTTGTAAGGCCTTTCAAAGCACTTCCTATGTTGTAAATAGTTCATTTTTCTATAACATAAGTTCCAAATGCTTTCCCAGTTTCTACTTGCTTACGCTATTTTCACTATGTAAATTTTGATTTTTTTATTTCATATACCATATTTATCAATATTTCTTCCTGAATATCCTTTAAGTGTTGTACAATTCTATTTTTAAGGTAATTATAATACTTCAATTGATTGCTTCTTTCGTTGGTGTATTATGAATTGCATCACATTTAACCACATGTGCATTCATGGAATCACCATCAAAATCAGCATGCAAAATCACCTGTTCCTATACTCTTCGCAGGCCCATTCTCACGCAGTCCATAACTCCTGTATCTCGTGGTTTCAGTTTTCTTACAATTATGTTTCCTGTAAATTAAGATACCACTTTTTTTCTGCTTTACATTGAACCAGGGTCTCACACATGCATCGTATATACCTTCCCAATGAGCTACACCCTTAGCACATATGTGTAATTCTTATGCCTCCAATTCCTTTGCCTTATCTAATTTTTGAGCTAATACCTAAAACACATGAAGTAGTGGTAGAATCAGTCGCCTTATCCATTTTCAAGCTTCGATATTTGTCTTCATTTGTTTAAAATATATATATAAAACCGGGCGTGGTGGCTCACGCCTGTAATCCCAGCACTCGGGAGGCAGAGGCAGGAGGATTGCTGAGTTCTCAGCTTACCTGGGCTACATAGTGAGCTGAGGGCTGCCAGCCTGAACTACAAAGTGAGACCCTGTCTCAAAAAAAAAAAAAAAAATATATATATATATATATAATATCTTACAGATTAGAAAGATATTGTATTTATAAAACAAGAAGGCAAAATCATCCTTATTGCATAAACTGTCCTGTAAAACACTATTGTTAAAAACCTCTCAGAGATAGGTAATTAAATAGAAAAATAATAGATACAAAAAATGTTGAAGAAATTAATGTTAGTGGGGGAAAAGATCTCTAATTCAAATAGTGAAACAGTTTTCCATCTGTGTTCTTTTGCTGTTGCCTGGGTGTCATTTGCTTTGTCTAGGTTCACATGATTAATAATTAAATTTAAATAAAATTAAATCCAGAAAAACTACCTATACGCTATTTATTTTTTTCTAAAACATTATTGATGAATTGCTTCTTATATAACATAGATTAGAACACAAAGTTTGAACCTAGACATATCAAATCTCCTACTTTTATTCAACCTAACTTTTAGAATTAACAAATTCCCAAGGAAATAACATGAAAGTAATCTCGTTATCCTTTTTTAAACTAATCACTAAAATTAAGGAATTATCAGGACTGGTTCCCCCTGTGGGCAGTAAGCAAAGGGTCTGCCCCAAGCCTTCCTCTCTTGTCTCCTGGATGGCCAGCTTTACATCCACACGCTGTTTTCCATGTAAGAGTGCTTCTAGGCCCGAATTCCTTTTCTTTTTATCAAGACACGATCTGTATTAGACCACCCTAATGACCTTATCAAAACTCAGTTACTTCTATGAAGACCTAATCTCCAAATAAGGTCACATACTGAGATCCTGGAGGTCAGGGCTGCAACACAAGAAACAGTTCATGATATGGTTGGGGCAGGCGATGCAGTAGTAGTAATGTGTGATCTGCATGGGAACCAAATTGAAGGCTAATGTGAAAAGTCCACTTTTGCAATGACCTTTTAATATAAAAACTGCTAATGATTTGTTAAGCGAGAACAACAACTGTGAAATATATGGAACCATCTGTTAACTGAGAATCATCTTTGTCTTAGATGAAGGAATAGGGTAGCTCTGTGTTTATCAATATATCCTCAGTTCTCATCAAAACTTGGCAGGAAAGTTTACAGAATGATTTCTCTCATTTTTTCTTTTAAGGAAGACATTATATTGAAATATAATTATTCTTAACTGGCACAGTGGAACATGCCTATTCTAAACAACTAGGAGGCTGGGATGGGAGGGTCACAAATCCAAAGCCAGTCTGGGCAAATTAGCAAGACTGTCTTAATAATCGTTTAAAAAAGAGTTGGGGATATTAGCTCAGTATTGGAGTGGCAAAAAAGAAGAAAGGAAGGAGAAGTGAAAGTATGATTCTTGTTTTTGAAAAGGAAAAATTTAAAAATTGACGGTTTTTCTTGATTTTTGTTGAATATATTTCAGGATTTCTAATGATTTTAGGCATTAAACTATGATTTCCCATTGCTCGATCTGAGTATCCGGTAAAGTTCGAAACAAGTTTAGATCATATATTGCTCAATTAGTTTTGAAATGAGTGTCTTCAATATACTCAGTATATTTATGGGCAGCAATTAATAATAAATAACATTAGATATAAATTTTGAATTGTATGCTGTCTTTTGCTACTTTATGTTAAAAGTTGTAATATTACAAAGTAATATCTAGGTGTCTGTCGTTGTCCCAATAAATACCTGCCTTGTTTAGTTTTCTTTCTGCATTTCAAATTCAGAATTGTCCTGGGAATCTTTCTGCAATTTTGGCCAATGAGTTTGCTGAGCCTGTGGATGATACTATTCAACCCTGACCTTGAAATCTAAGGAATTAGTATAAATGAAATCTGACTATATTTATCCTAAGGCACAAATTATGTATAACATGAATTCAGAAATATTGATATTAATTTAAATTAGAGTTGTTTATTTTAAGTTTTGGGGGAGGAAGTACAGGACTCTGTGGCTATGGATGATGGAGTTGGAATTCAGAGGTTTTCCTGAAACCTAGCATGTAGAATTATTTATCTACTACTCAATATTCTGCAAAGTATTTTGCTATAATTTTTCCACTCATAAAGTAAAATTTCACCAGAAGATGAATATTCATGGGATTCCATAGGTTTGAATAATACAGAAATTCAAAAAAATCTTTAAAAATAATACAAAGTGTTCAAAGTAATTGAAAAATATCACCCTACTCTGTAGACAGCTAAAGCAATAAATGAAGCCCACAAGCTAAACTTATTTTATCTTCTTATTTCAGATAGGCATTTTCCAAAAACAAACTATATCACTGAAGAATGTAAGACTGTTTCTTTAGAGCCTTCCATGCTTAACTTGAAAGCTGTCAACCCAGGAGGCTAAAACAGAGCAAGATTATGAAACTTGAGTGAATAGCTCATTCTTTGCATCCATGCCCTTGCTAGATGCTGTCGGGTGGCGCAGGTCAGAGAAACATTCACTATGATAGCTAATGAAGCACTTCCTTCATGCTGCACCAACCACATCCCTGATTTGAAGCCTGTATATTGTGCCGCTGAAATCTCACAATATTAACCTTTGTTCTGGCTAGCAGAGTCTGTTTCTTCTTTCCAGTGGCTAAGTTTCATGTCCAAATTTCTTAACCCCCCTTACTAAGACACATAGCTCAGTCATCTAGGCAACTCTTACTACATCTTAGATTTATTTGTTTACTTTGCTTCTTAGAATTTTAAATCCACTTAGAGATAAAAGATTCAAATAAAATGAAATCACTGGCCCTTTTGTGATCACCTCTCTATGTCAAGTACAGTGGCATTCTAACCATAAGATATAAGCAAAACTTCATCCAGGACAAAATTGTTGCCATGTGTAATGGTCAATGTGAGTAGCGAGTATTAAATATGACCTAAATTTTATGTTTGTTTACATATTGTTCTCATGCTATTTCATGATTGAGCCTTTCCTTTTCTCATATTAGATGTGTCCAGTCCATATTTTGTTAAAGCAATCTAAAGAAACATCCTCAATTGTCAGAAAACTATACAATCTTAACTACAAATTTAAAGTATGTTAAATTTCTCCAAAATATGTACACTTTAGAAAGAAAAGATTTTATCCAGCTCCTCAAATTTAAGTTGTAGTAGGGACTTCACTGTTAGCAACAGGACTCATCTCTCGGAATGATGTCGAAGCCTGAGAGATGCAGCGTAGGACGGGCTTCTCACGAGGGCATGGTAGTTACTGTCATCACCATTACTTGAAAATATCACAGAAGACTTAAGGATCCTGAGCTCCTCTAACCTCCATTTTAGTGACTTGTGTCCTATGTTTATCACGTGCTTTTGACTGGGCAGCTTAAAAATAACAAACGTTTGTTGTTCACGGTTATAAAGCGTGGGAACTCCTTGATCAAGACCCCAGTCTGATGAGGATCCCCTTAGAGGTTCCTGGACGTTGTCTGCCTTTGTGCCTTCACAGGAGAGAAGAAAGAAGGCAGCTCTCTGGACCCTTCCATGCGACAGCAATAATTTCAGTCCTAAGAGCTTTCCTCTAATAATTTAATGCTTGCAAAATGTCCCACTTCCTAATAACATCAAACTGAGGGAGCAGCTTCAATATGTGAATAGGGGGAAGCGGATAAATGTTTAGACCACAGTGTACCGACTCCTCCACTATAACTTCCCTGAATTTTAATGTGTACTCTGCCTTTCTGATTCCAAATTTCACATTTTTCTTCTATTAACTCCATAAGTTTTCTCTCAAGCATTAGTAAAATTATAGGTATAAAAATATTTTTGAACATCCCATAATTACAAGGATACAAGCTGCCTCATCAAATCGAAAAAACAAAGAATTCAAACCTCTGAATGCCCTGAGCCTTATTCTCTTGTTATCACCACCATCTTTGTATTCTTTCTGATTTTCAAAGTTTAGAGACTCTGCCCTCCAGGTCCCCGAGCAGTGCTCAGCTCTGCTCCTCCAGCACCGTTACACTGGAGCGCGGAGCGCAGGACCTGCTCTGCGGGGCCCCAGGCGCGCTGAGGTTTGCTCAGGGCTCTCAGAACACCAGCCGGCGGCGCTGGACTGTCACCCTGCTCGCCCTCTCTCCCTTTGGCTTCTCTCCTTTCCCTGCCTGTGCTCTCTGCACTTGGAACTATGATTACTGACAGACTTAATTGTCTTTTGATATCTTACATGCTTCAAACACCCTGAATGTGTAGAGGAAGAATAAGATTAAAATATATGTGAGTCATAGGCTGAGGACTTAGCTCAAGTGGTACCGCACCTACCCTGGAAGCACAAGGAACAGAGTTCAATCCCTGGTATGGAAAAAATAAAGAAATGAGTAAATAAATAAATAATAATTGAATAAAGAAATAAACAAGTATATATTTATATAAATAAATAAGTATATACATTTATAATTATATATTTATATAAATAAATACAGATATATATATGAGTGCTAGAATCTGATGACTAAGATATATATATGGGTTTCTACCAATGAGTTTCAATATCATCATTCCTTTCTTATCTAAAAAATGTTCAAATAATATAACTTAAAGCCACCCGATTTTATTCCTACCCAATTTTATTCCATTCTGTTTCTTCTGCCTAAAGAGACTCTTTACCCTAAAGTCACCCTGCGTATTTGATGTCCTAGCACCTGCCCTTCTCCCTGTGGAACTAGAGCAAATAAAACATTCAAAAATGCATTTCCCCATGGGACTCCTATTTCTGGGAACAGGCTGACAATAAGTATGATAAATAGGGATGTCACATCAAAAGGGATATAAATAGAGAGAAAAAAAGAAAAAGTAAAGAAGCGTTTTATAGTGTGTTGTAACGTTAATATAGGGCTCAGAGAAGGCCTAAGTGAAATTTGAAAGAAGATAAGAAGGACATGAAAGAAAGAGTTATGAGATTTTGAAGAGAAGTTTTACAGACTCAGGAAATAGTCCTTAAAGCAAAGCTCCCCCACTGATAGCATGTCTGACATTTATCACAAACAACAAACATGCTTTGAGGAGGTAAAGGAAACAGGTTAGGAGCTGAGAGGTAGTGAAGACCTGACCATGTAGCCCCTTGTGGGCTGTTGTGAGCTGCATGGATTTTTCTCTGAAAATACTTGAGCAGACATTGAACAGGCTGTCTGTGGAAGAGTGCTGGGCCGGGGGCGGGTTAGTGGGATGAGAACTCGAATCTGATGACTAAGGCTAAAGCGCTGATTCTGATTTCTTCAACTAGAACGGTAAAAGTGAGGTACCAAGAATTCATCATGTTTTAGAGACAGTTTGTGGTTTAAGGTGAAAAGATTTCACATTTTAAGGTTGAAAGATTTCTTGATGGCTTTGGAATAAGTGTGGCAAAAAAAAAACAAGTCAAATATCAGATACTCGAAAGATCAAATTACCACTGATGGAATTTTAAAGACTTTCAAGGAAACAATTGGAGGGAAAAATTGGAAGCACTGTGTTTAGAAATTTTAATTTTGAGGTGCCTCTTAGCCATAAAGGTGTGAATGTTCAATAGGTTTGCAGAGGCTGAGTCTGGAGACTCCGTAGTGCAATACAGAAGTTTGGAAGTCACAGCAAATGAATAGTATTCTAAGCTCTGAGTCTGGGGGAGCTGAGAAGACCAGTATTTGTAGATAAACAGGGAAACAAGGAAACTCTGAGCCAACATGAAGGGTGAGAAGAGCCCACAAAGGACAGTGAAAGGAGTAGCCTGAGAAACGCCACAAAGAACACCCAGAGAAGGTGGTGTCCTGGAAGCTTCCTGATAAATAAAGTATTTCCAAGAGAAGAGATCCACTAGAGCTGCGTGTAAGCTAAAAGCTATGAATTAACCATTAGCTGTATGTGTATTGTGGACTTTGGTGGCCTTGACAAGAGTGACTATGAAGTTGCAGGGTATCAGTTTAAAGAAACAAAAGTAGGAAATAGAAATGATGAGTATGGCTTACTTTCAGAAAGATTTCTATAAAGGGAAAAACAAGGAGTGAGTAAAATCAAGAGAATAATGTGTCTAATATAAGAGAAAAGGAATACTTATGTATATTGATGAGAAATTAATTACAATATGAAGATGTAGTAGATAGGTAAAAGGATATAAACTGATATTTTATGACAGAAGAAAGAGTGATAAATCTTTCTATAAAAATTGGTACTTGTCGCTGGGGATTAAGCTCAAGGTTCTGAGTTTGATCGACAGTACCACACACACAAAAATTGACCAATGACACATTAATGATTAAGGTCAAGGTTTGAATGCATAATGTTATGTGACTGTTGTAACTACTGTATTAATGAAACCAATATTATGTATGTGACAGTAATAAGCATTTAGTTGAATTCCTAATTTTATTGTTAACCAAAGAAAGCTAAGTCTCTGGAAAACATAATTCTCTTGTATAAAAGTAAATCATTTCCTCCAACACACCAAACAGAATATTCACAATAAAATACCTCTAATGCTCCCTAGAGAATTTGTCATTTGATTCTAAAGATAGTCAAGTTGTCTTTTTTGGTCATTTATCAACATTGAGGTTTGGACTTTCTGAGAATAGGACAATATATGTTACTATTTTTTTCAAATGAAAAGATACATACTTTAATGACATTTTCAAAATATGATAAAACAAAAGCTTTTAAAGGCATTTTTCTGGAGTAACTCATTTTCTTTGTTTTTTCTTTTAACCCATTTTTTAAAATACTCTCAAAAACTAATAGTGACCATATTTCAGTACCACAAACTACAATAGTGGGAGTCAACCATTTATATAACTGCCCAATTTATGAAAACAGTGTATTCATTTATATAAACTCTGATATAAAAATATCAGATATTTTGATTACATATCAAATAGTACATGCAGGTCAGACATGATATTTCTATCATATTGCTATTGTGAATGATAGAATTTCTAAATTTTTATATCTATGCTTTGGATATTTACATCAAAATTTTGATGAAAAATCAGACAAATTCAGAGTCTATAAATTCAGATTATTCAATTTATTTAAATTTTATTTTTAAATTTTTCATTGACCAATCTAATCTTCACTATCAGTTAATTTGATCCAACAAACATATCAACATATTTACTCACTATCCTCTCTCTTCTGAAATCCAGTTCATGTGGAGATTAAAATTAAGCCAGGTGAGCATGTACACAGATATGTTTATCTTGCTAAGACTTTTTCACCTAAATAAAGACATTACACGTTCACTTTTTTAACCCCAGTCCTGGAGATCAAACTCAGGACCTTGCCCTTGCGAGGCGGGCACAGTGCCTCTGAGCTAAATACCTCACCAATATCCTTCATTTATTTCTTACTGAAACTCTTGGAATTGTTCTCAGTGGACCTTAAAATGCCTATTTATCACTCTAGAAATTTTGCACTCAGGGGTAACGCACTTTACTGTCAGTTTACCTTGGAAATTCACAGTGACCTTAAGCGTGCTAAGTACATCACACAAAACTTAAGCCTCTGAGTTCATGTATGTCTGTTGTCTTTTCAGGGTGGTTGCCTGTCTTTTTGACTAGACTCTGGGTCCTTAGGATGGAAAAACATCACTTGTTTTCTTTAACCTCATTATCTTCCTTCTGCATAATAAATGCAATGATTATTCTTTAAGTGACTATAAATGCTTCTGTTTGTATGTATTTATAAGATAAGCCAGATAGCCATCTTTCAAGACAAAGGAAAGGATAAAAATAAAGTATAATGCATTCTCGGACTGTCTCTTTAAGCTCCAGCATTTTCAAGTGATCCCTGAAAATCCCAATGTATTACATCTCTAAATTGCCTTCATCTGTTTTGGCAGTTATGCCTCTGGAGTTCTTTTGGAGATTAGTCTAGAATGACTTTTTATTTCTGAAACCACACTGGCTACTTTAATCAACCTGTTCTTCTCCAGATGCTTTTCTACCTCATTCTGTAATATGGTTGAAAATGTTGGTTCCTTTACTGTCTAAAGTATCAGAACTACTTGTGTCATATCTATGACTTAGGCAATGTGTGTTACTCACACAGCCATGATTCACTGGGATAATTCATGGAAATGCAGAAGCACAGATGGTGGAAATTTAACTGTAGGATTGAAGCCATTAAATTTGCTTGCTTCATCTAATGGCTTATTGAGTGTTTTGAAATTTTAAATTAATTTAATTAATATAATTCCATACAGTTTATAATTTTCTACAGGATAATGGGCTCCTGAGGAAAAGATTTTCCAAAGAAAATTATTTGGTTTCTTATAAATCAATTATATCTGATGTTTAGTGTTTTCTCTTATTATTAATAAATGTATCACCTCATTAAGACTATTCAGCAGTGAAATTTACCTTCTATTTTAGAAATCTGACTCAAAGTGACTGCTTAGTATATTACTTCCTTCTTGTGCTTTTACTACTAATTTTTGTCATCCTTAGAGTAAGAAAACAAATTATCTTCATATGTAGAGATTCATTTCAAGTAGTGTTATGCCCTTATGACACAGTGTCAACTAATCCTGTAGTGTTGTCAAACCCAAGAGACCTGCTCAGAGTGAGGATAATCGTTGAAACTATATAAACTATCTAATGCTGTACACCTCTCTATAAAACTGAGAACCTTGGGTTCTTCTTTTAAAGTTATAGAAAGATCAAATAATTGATTAATAGTAATGGCTAGAATCTCTGAATTGTTTATCAAGTGTCAAATTGAACTACTTCCCAACAAACTAAACTGCTTATAGTGCAATTCAATGCTTCCAATACATCATCCACATTCTGTCATATACTGTGACATTGACCTCATCAGTTAGGTTGGCTCATGATGTGACAGCAGTTGATTCGTCAGAAAAATTTAAGTAATTTATGTCATAGATATTTAGCACATTATTGTAATTAAGCTAGAAGTTTATAAATTAATTCAAGATGAAAAACTTCTCCAAAGACATCTTCACTCTAAGATACATAGAATATCTGTTTCAGGAAATGGAAAAGTATTTTAAAAACCTACAGCATTCAGGAGACTATTGTCAAATTATAACAGGAACCATGATTAATGAATAAAATATGACAAATGGAAAAAAGACTAAGCCTGAGATGTAATAGTCTAGAGTGTTTAGGACTAATTACTAGGATATAAAACTTGCTGCACACATGGCTACTCTTCTAATGTTGGCATCTATCATCAAAAGGTGGGATAGACTGAGTGGACTGTATATTGAAAGACCCAATGGAACGGAGGCCTGTGGTATTTTCTTAATGTCCACAAAAGTTCAGTGAGGAAGCATAAAAACAAGTTTGTGGTGCATAGATAAATCAGATATATTCTATAAATGAGATATCTAGAAGGTGAATTCCAATTGCACCTTAAATATAATCTTGTAAGTTTTCAGCTAAATGTGCTTTTCAATGTTCCTCTGGCATGTCTGATATAAAGGATGTAATTCAATCCTTCTTTCCCTTCTAGTGTTCTGCAGTATCTCATCACATTAAAATGGTCTTTCAAGATTGAGATTCATAAACATTTTATATTGCAACTGATTAAAAGCAAAATATTCCTTAATTTTTTAAATCTATTTTTAATACTTGGGCACCAAATTGCAGAAAAATTTCAGACCATAAAGTTCCATGTGTATTTAGAATTTATGGTGGTCTGAGATTATTGCTGGAACAAAGATTAATGACCAATATGTGAAAACCATTACATTTGACAAGTTTATAAAAGCCTCTATAAATAGTGTACCCTTTGAAGAACTTCTAAATCTATGAGTGTACTTTAAAATACATAAGAATTAGAAGATCTCATAAAATATTTTCTTAATTCCCTTCCTTATTCTCTTCACTTTATCTTGGAAACCAACATACACATCTAATGACTTGTTAACTTTTGCAGTTGGTCAGTATGGCAAAGTGCTTTTAAATTATTACAAAATTTAGAGTCGTACACTGCCAGTCATGGTGGCTCATGCCTGTAATCCCAGCACTTGGGAGGCAGAGGCAGGAGGACTGCTGAGTTTGAGGCTTGCCTGGGCTACATAGTGAGCTCAGGGCCAGCCCAGGCAAAGATAAAAGATATAATTATTAACTTTTTCTCCACATAACAAGGGGTGAAGCAGAGAAGACTGTTTCTTTAACAGGTACTTTACTCACATGTAGTAGCAATTATAAATTAAGAATTGTAGTCAGGGGCCAGAGATTTAGCTCAGTGGTTCTTGTGCTTGCCTAGAAAGTGAAAGGTCCCTGGTTCCATCCCTGGTAACCATGTTAACAGTACCAGGTATGGTGACTCATACCCACCAGCAATCAGTACCACATACCACAATGCCAGGCATGGTGGCTCGCGCCTGTCATCCCAGCCCTCGGGAGGCAGAGGCAGGAGGATTGCTGAGTTAGAGGCTTGCCTGGACTATATAGTGAGCTCAGGGCCAGCCTGAACTATAAAGTGAGACCTTGTCTCAAAAAAAAAAATTGCAGTCAGTAGTCTGAGGTTGTAATCTACCTTGACTACTTATTATTTATATAACTTTGGGCAAGATAGAGACATATATATGCTCAGTTAAAACAAACATCTCATTTAACTGGTTAAATACTCTGAACCTAAATGGCCACACAGAGTGAAATATACACATCATTTTATATTGATTTCAAAGTCCCTAGTAAGACACATGCCACTGTCGATACTATCTGCAAACAGTGTGGTCTTGCCACATCTGCAAATTCCTGACATACTCCCTTCACTTTATCCTCGGTGCTAGTACCTCTATTCTGCTCATGCCAAAAAAAGTGCTCCCATTTCCACAATGTCTACAAATGCAGGCATTGTGAGCTCTGGAGCCGCGCTCCAAATCAGCAAGCCCCTGTCTCACACGGAAGGTCAAAGATGCATCAATGCTCAGGTAATCGCAATCATATCTCTGGTCCTACTGCTTGTCATTCAGGAAGGCCCGTGTCCTCACAGAACTCCAAAGGGTTTTATGAGGACTTAAATGAGGGAAGCTTGCAAAGTTTCTAGCATATTTTCTAGCATTCTCACTAAAAGTAGTACTTGTTTTTATTATCAACGCTAAATTTGTAAGCTTTGAATGAAATAAGTGATGCAGTAGGCTTAGCCTAGAGCCTGGAACACAATAAGCATCGAGAGTAAGCTCTTCCAGCTGCAATACTGTTATCCCCAATGTCAACAGTGACCATCCCTCTGCATTGATCCATGGTCCAGTTAGGTCTCAGTGTAATTATGTAGGTGAGCTTCTCCAGAGATATTTTGGAGCAGTACTCAAGTTTGATTCACTGCAAAAAATACCTATTTGTGCTATTTTTGATGAAAGAAATATTTCATATTTTTCACTCCCATGTCACACATTTTTCAATGTTTTTCATCACAGGAGGAGGAAAAACTTATATATGTGATTCAGTATCGCCATTCACACACTTACAAAGATATAGGGCAGATGTTTTACAGGTACCAACTACACCACCTGATGCCCGTTACTGTAGAAGGTCTAAAAAACAAGCTGATGATAACTACAAAATGTCATTCTTAACTTGCTAATGGAGTATGTTTTAACTTCCTTGATTTTGTTTTCTTGATCTAAAAATAACAGAGAGCTTTTCTAACATGAGTTTCTGTTTATTTGTAGAAGATTGATGTTATTTTAAAGTTTGCTATATTTTTATGCTTTAACATGCTTGAAATAGAAGCTTAAAGATTCAGAAATATACAACCTTTTCAATTGCATCACTGCTAGGTTTTATTATTCCATGGTTGTATATTGGCTTCTTTACAAGAAAGATGTTAATAATTTGGGGGTTTAACATAAAATTCTTTCTTTGCCAACAATATGTAATAATGATGTGTTCTAAAATATATATTGCCATTAAAACAGATTCTTGGATACACTGAAATAATTTGTGAAGTGCAGATGGCCTTCGAATTCATAGTCACAAAGGATTAAAAAGAAGTTTGAAGATGTTCTATATTCCTGAATT
>PVIC010002979.1:0-72568 GCA_004025085.1 Thryonomys swinderianus
CCCTCCCTCCTTCTTTCTCTTTCTCTCTTTTCTTTACTGGGGATCAAACTCGGGCCCTTGTGCATCCAAGGTTGGCATGGTACCACTTGAGCTAAATCCCCGGCCCAATTTTTGTCTTTCTGTACCTTACTACCAAGCTACATCCCCAGTCTTTTTTTTTTTTTTTTTTTTGAGAAAGGGTCTTGCCTTGAACTTAAAATCCTCTTGCCTTAGCCTCCCAAGTGCTAGGATTACAGGTGAGCACCACCACCATGCCTGGCTTTAATTTCCTTCTTTGTCCATTTTCAGAAGTTCCAAGGGAGCCGTAAACATTTACTCAGAATCCCTACCTGAAAAGTCTGATGTGAAAAGACACAACACCTATTGTGTCTGTCCCTCCTGAACTGAGGCCATCCCAGGTTCTGGCCCTGTTCAACCTCTTGCTGCCATCCCCAGGTAGCTGCTGTCCACCTTGTGACCTCAGAAGACAAGTGTGGTTCCAAATTTCCATATGTGTCTGTGTCTGTCTGTCTGTCTTTCTTAGCGGTAGCAGCTGGAAGGCTGGAGGGTAGACCCCAGAAGGGGTGATTGTCAAAGCAGTTCTCCCTTGCCCTTGCACATGCTCTGAGAGGGTCAGGGACTCCATATGTGAGCTATGTGTTTTGTGAGCTGCCTTACCAGCCTGGACATATGGAAGGCCTGGTGAGGTCCTGGCCATGTGAGTAGAGTCGCTGTTGCTTACGATGGATGCCTCCATTCTGCACGGGTCTGGGGTAATGGGTTGAACTCTGGATTTGATGGTGGCCATAGGGTCACAGCTAAAGCCAGTCTGGGCCGTCAGGGAACAAGTGTGTCCTCCCCTGATGGCAGGACAAGGTGCCTGGCAAACCTGGGTGCCTGTCCTGTGGGGGTGGCTTATGGCCCCCTTTCCCCCCACAGTTTGATGAAGGCCGGAACAATTTTGAGGGGGAAATCACCAAAGAGAACTTGCTGGACTTCATCAAGCACAACCAGCTGCCCCTGGTCATTGAGTTCACTGAGCAGGTATGGTTCTCCTGACCCCAGCCACACTGTTGCCCAAGTGTCTGGTGGTCTTCGGGCCATGGAGACTGTTCTGTCAAGGCTTGGCTGTGGCTCTGATGCAGAAACTTCTCTGTGTAATGTAGACGGCCCCGAAGATTTTTGGGGGTGAAATCAAGACCCATATCCTGCTCTTCCTGCCCAAGAGTGTGTCTGACTATGACAGCAAACTGAGCAACTTCAAGGAAGCATCAGAGAGCTTTAAGGGCAAGGTGAGCACCCTGCCATGTGGGCCTAAGCCCTCTTCTGTGCCTTGGGGTCTCAGCACTGGGCCACCTGCCAGGCCAACCTCTGCTCTGGCTGGGAAACCCCAGGGCCTGGTCTGTGTCCAAGTGGGGGAGCCTGTCCTGTCCATCTCAGTATACCTTTTCTCCCCCAAGATCCTGTTTATCTTCATCGACAGCGACCACACTGACAACCAGCGCATCCTCGAGTTCTTTGGGCTGAAGAAGGAGGAGTGCCCAGCAGTGCGGCTCATTACCCTGGAGGAGGAGATGACCAAGTACAAACCTGAGTCAGATGAGCTGACTGCTCAGAAGATCACGGAGTTCTGCCAGCACTTCCTGGAGGGCAAGATCAAGGTGTGTAGCTTGGTCTGACGGGGCCCATTGGACTCAACCTTTTGAGCAAGGCCTTACCCCTGCCTCTCTGGGCTTCAGTGTCTGGCTGCCGGTGGCTTCCTCCCTGGGTCAAGGCCTGAGCAGTAGCCCAGGACAGTGTGGCCTTGCTGTTCATGGCACTCACCTCAGGCACCTTCGAGGACCTCATGGTGCTAGCCTTGCTGTGTGCCACGGTGGCCTTAGGGCCACAAGGCATCATCACGCTGTCCTTCAGTCAACCTTGCAGGCTCCTGGGACCCACTGCTCTGGTGGCTTCCCAAGGATAGTGTGTGCCTCAGGTGGCCAGGGCGAGGGTGTGCAACTGGGCCCTCACCATGTCTGTTTGTCTGCTGCAGCCCCACCTGATGAGCCAGGAGCTACCTGAAGACTGGGACAAGCAGCCCGTCAAAGTACTAGTGGGGAAGAACTTCGAAGAGGTTGCTTTTGATGAGAAAAAGAATGTCTTTGTGGAATTCTGTGAGTAGTGTCCCCAGCTTCTGCAGTGGCTGCTACATTGGGTCAGTGGCTGAGTAAGCCGCTCAGCTCATGCTGACCCAATGCATCTGGGAGGGACCCTCAGCACTGCTTTCTTCCCAGATGCGCCATGGTGTGGCCACTGTAAGCAGCTGGCCCCCGTCTGGGATGAGCTGGGAGAGACATACAAGGACCATGAGAATGTTATCATTGCCAAGATGGACGCGACGGCCAACGAGGTTGAGGCTGTGAAAGTGCACAGCTTCCCTACCTTGAAGTTCTTCCCTGCTGGCGTGGACAGAACGGTGTGCATTCCGCACAGGGTCCCCAACCCCTGCACCAGCTGGGCTAGCTCTCAGCCTACCCTAGGGCCCAGGAGGGGTGAGGGGCCAGAGGTGCACTGTGGGAGAGGCTGCTGCCCAGGCCCGGTGGGGCCAGGTCCTGTGCTGTGCCCTCACTGTTTGTCTCCCACAGGTCATTGACTACAATGGGGAGCGGACGCTAGACGGCTTCAAGAAGTTCTTGGAGAGCGGCGGCCAGGAGGGGGCGGGGGATGACGATGTGAGTGTGGGTGCTCAGCCGCTCTGGGCTCAGGATGCACTCTGGGTCTTTGTGGGAGACAGCGCCTGGGCTTTGCCTTGGAGATGTGGGCCCGGGGTGGGTGCTTCAGGACCCTGCAAACACCCATGGGAAGTGCTCAAGATGTTCCAGCTTTTCCCCTTCCACCAGCAGTGCCTCTCAGGTGGGTAACTAGGGCTTTTGCGCTGAGCTACATCCCAGACCTTTTTATGAGACAGGGCCTTGCTAAATTGCCAGGTCTGGGCACAAATTTGTGGTCCTCCTGCCTCAGTCTCCCAGAGTACAGGATTACAGGGCCATGCCATCACATATACCTCAAGGTATCTTTACAAACCAGACTTGGCTTTGGAAGTCTCAGGCATGTCCCAGGGACTTCATGTCCCTGTAGACATGGAGCACAGTGTCCAGCCTGCCGCTGAGACCCACACTGCTCTGTTGACGAGATGCAGGCTGGGTCACATGCTCAGGCTGCCTGCGTCAGCGAGGCCATGACAGTGGTGGTAGTGCTAATTCTAGGGTAGCAATGATGAACCTTTCAGGGCTTTCAGTAGTAACAGCCAGCTGTGCCATACATGCTATAGGTTCTCCACCCCTGACTCAGGGGCCTGGAGAGTGGGCAGTAGAACGTGATGGGAGTGGCAGTTGGTGTTGGTGACTCTGGAGCGAGGAGTAGAGGAAGGGCCCACACGGTGAGGAGAAGCAGGTGGGCTGAGGGAAGACACTGGGCGGACCCTCCTGGAGAATGGAGGAGTTGCGCCTTGCATGCCTGTGGCTGATATCCCTGCCCAGCAGAGGCAGCTGGGAGCAACCGAGAGCCACACTGGACTTCCCAAGGCCTCCTTCCACCAGGGGACCAGCACGAGCATCATATGGCCAGCAGATCCCCTGACCACCCTTTGCTTCCTGCACCCAGGACCTGGACCTGGAAGAAGCCGAAGAGCCAGATATGGAGGAAGATGATGACCAGAAAGCTGTGAAAGATGAACTGTGATGATGTGGGAACAGACCCGGGTGCACAGCCCGACACCGCAGCCGACCTCACCAAGGAGGGCGCCCTGGAGAGCAGGGAGCCCTTCCGCAGCCACATGCGTCCAAACACACGGAAACGCAAACCTGTCTTTTCCTTTTGCTTTTCAATTTTTGGAAAGGGATCTATCTCCAGGCCAGTCCATCTTGCTGGGCTACTTTTTTAAAATTGTGATGTACTTTTTTGTACATGGTTTTTGTCCCAAGTGCTTGCTAAAATGTTTGGGATCTCACACTGGTAATATCTCTTTCCTGTTAGAGAGATTTATACTATCACTTTAAAATGATTGGATCTGTGGGACTTTATGAGATATTTTCGATGTCAGGGTATTTGTTCTGCCTTGTCGGGCTACCCTAGAGTCTCCCATCTCCATCTGGTGGGATGGATTGAGGGATGAATCAAGGCAGGACCCAGCCACTGTCCCCATCTACTTGGATGAGTGTGGCTCTTGCATTTTTTGGTTAAACAGAGACTTCCAGACAAAGGGGTAACTGTGTGCATTTAAAGGAGGAAACAGTGGTAGCCGACCAGGAGGCCCAGGGCAGGGCCCTGGTCAGCTCCCTTCTGCCCCCTTGAGCTCAGGCCCCTTCCTTGGACTGCCAACTTCCCTGGCATGGGCCTGCTCTGTGACCCCTGGGTCCTCTTCCAGTACGGCTGTGGGCCTGCACTGGGGGACCTGAACCATGATCCTCAGGCTAGGAGATTTCCAAGAGTGTGGGGGCTGGATCAGATGTTAACCATTCTTCAGTCATTTCCACCACAACCTTAGAATTGAACACATTGGCCAAATAAAGCTGAAATTTTACTATCTGTTGCCTCTGCTTGCAGTTTCTTCAGGCCATGGAGCCAGGAGCAAAATGTGATGCTGAAATGTGTAGCAGGTTTTGGTGGAGTTGGGAACTCTAGATTGGTGTGACATGTGCAGAAGCAGCCACTTCTCAGGTCCTGAATGGCACAGGGCCAGCCCTGAGGTGCTTTGCAGGGACCTGCATGCAGCTACTGGGGCACAGAACTGGGCTGAGTCCAGTCTTCAGAGGTTAAATGAGCAAGTGTCTTTGCATGTTACCAAACTGATAGAAATAATAGCCTTGGGCTGGGTGTAGTTGTGCTGTAATCCCAGCACCTGGAAGACTGAGGCAGGATTGCTGCAAAGCCATCCTGAGTTAGAGGGGAGACCCTGTCTCACTAAAAAAAAAAAAAAAAGCCTTGGACTGGTAGAGTAGATTGAACCCACCCCCTGGGTTCAGTCCTAGCACTACAAGAAGAAAACAGCTTTAGTGTTAAAATGAGACATTTACTAATTCATTTTGCATGCTAGGCAAAGGCTCCGCCTCTGAATTTCACCTCAGTCCCGGTTCCTTGTTTTAGAAATTAATCTGACTTGGAGAGCCTTGACTTGTTCATAGCTGACAGATAAATGACTGGAGTTGGTTTCCCCAACCTCAGTCCTTGCCTGTTGTGCTACAGGGTTTCTGAATCTTGACGCTCACCCCATGATGTGGACACCTGCAGGCACTCTGAGCTGCCCAGAGGGCTGAGGTGAGGCCCAGGGTGGTCATAGCATCAATGCCAAGGCCCCAGGTTCCTGCCTCCTGCTGCTGGCACTGGAGAACAGCGCTGCCCATGCCATACCTGGCAGGGACTGCAAGGCTCCCCAGTGCCATGTAGCTCTGGACTGGGGCTCTGTCCAGGGTAGGAAAAGAGGCGTCACTGCCCTCATGCCCAACCTTTCTCCACCTTATTCGGATCTGTGAGCCCTCACAACATGGGGGCCTCCTTTCTCTGATCCAGTTCATGCAGCCATGGCCAACAGATGATGGGGACCTGTTGTCAGCCCCCAGGGCCCAGGCACTCAGCATCTACAGGTGCTTGTGTTCACTCAGCCTGAGCTGGGCCTGGCATCCAGGTCATTCCACTCAAGGACTGTAGGAGGGGTCATCCCACCAACACAATGGGGCAAGAGTGCTTAGAAGTTAGCTCTGGCCCCCAAAATGGGAGCTGAGGCTCATGGACTGTGGCCCCTGAGGAGGAGGACAGAGAAAGAGATGAGGCCTGGAGGGAAGAAAAGAGAGTGGGCCAGAGATTTAACTCAGGTGGCACCATGCCTGCCTCACAACCTCCAGGTCTGAGGGGCCAGGCTGGAGGTGGAGTGACCTTGCTGACCAGCTGTGTGGGGACCTGGCCTTGGTAGAAAGCTGGTCATGTGCTCGCTCGGGGAGGGGCGTGAATCACCGGCACCATTCCGCTTTTGCAGAGGCAACAGATGAGCACATTCCTTGGTGCGGCTGTGAGAGCAGGCTGACGAGAGGTGGCCAAGACCTCTCTGGCTGGTCCAGTGGATTAGCAGGGACACTATGAAGGCTCTGGAGGAGACAGTGACAGCTTAGCAGCTGGGACTTTTCAGTCTCTCTTTCTATAAGTGACAGGAAGCCACTAAGTTGGATCCTAAAACCCCACATTCAGGCTGACGCATGGTCACCTGGCCCAGGAGCCTCCCTGCACTTCCTGGGCTGGGCCATCTTTTTTATTTTTTATTTTTTTGAGACAGGGTCTTGCTTTGTAGTTCAGGCCGGCCCTCAGCTCACTATGTAGCCCAAGCAAGCCTCAAACTCAGCAATCCTCCTGCCTTTGCCTCCCCAGTGCTGGGATGACAGGCGTGAGCCACTACAACCGGCACTGTGGTATGTGGTATTGATTGCTGGTGGGCATGAGTCTCCACGCCCAGCATTGTATGTGGTTACCGGGGATCGAACTCAGGACCTTGGTGCTTGTGAGGCAGGCACTAGAACCACTGAGCTAACCCTCCGGCCCTGGGCTGGGCCTTCTTAACAGCCCCTGAGCTTTGTGCTTCAAGCAAGGCACTCCTGGTGGCATGGGGGGGCTTTTTTTTTTTTTTTTTTTTTTTGTACCAGGGATTGAATTTGTGACCTTGCATTTGCCAGGCAGA
Source organism: Thryonomys swinderianus (assembly GCA_004025085.1). Lineage (NCBI taxonomy): Eukaryota > Metazoa > Chordata > Mammalia > Rodentia > Thryonomyidae > Thryonomys > Thryonomys swinderianus. The sequence continues at coordinate 6,686 of PVIC010002979.1, forward strand.
TGCTGAAACCACTGAGCTAAATCCCCAGGCCAAGATAATCTTTTCCATGTTTTGGTTTGTCCTGCAAAAAGTAGCAACTTAAAATCATGCAAACCAAATGTGCTTGTTTTCCTAGCACTCGGGGAGACTGAGGCAGAAGGACCAAAAGTTCAAACTCACCTTGAGCAATTTAGAGAACCTGTGTCAAAATAAAAACTTAAAATTGGGCTGGAGGGTTAGCTCAGTGGTTCTGGCGCCTGCCTCACAAGTGCAATGTCCTGAGTTGGAGCCCACCAATAATCAATACCACATACCACAGTGCCAGGCGTGGTGGCTCACGCCTGTAATCCCAGCATTCGGGAGGCAGAGATAGGAGGATTGCTGAGTTTGAAGCTTACCTAGGCTACATAGTGAGCTCAGAGCCAGCCTGAACTACAAAGTGAGACCCTGTCTCAAAAAAAAAAAAAAAAACCTTAAAATAAAGGGCTGGGGATTTAGCTCAAGTGGTACTGGCACCAACCATGGACACACAAGGGCTTGAGTTCAATCCTTTGTACTGTTAAAAAAAAAAAAAAAAAAAACGAACTTGGGCTGGAGATTTAGCTCAGTGGTTCCAGCACCTGCCTTGCAAGCGCAAGGCCCTGAGTTCGATCCCCAGTAACCACAAACAACGCTGGGCATGGTGACTCACGCCCACCAGTAATCAATACCACAGTGCCGGAGTGGTGGCTTGGGCGTGGTGGCTCAAACCTATAATCCTAGCACTTGGGAGGCAGAGGCAGGAGCATTGCCTGCGCTACACAGTGAGCTCAGGGCCAGCCTAAACTACAAAGTGAGACCCTGTCTCAAAAAAACAAAACAAAATAAGGCCGGGGATGTAGTTCAGTGTGAGAACTTGGGTTCACTCCCAGTAGCATTAAAAAAAAAATCACATAGACCATGTTACTTCAAAAGTTGATCTTAAGTGCCAGGCATGGGAGAACATGCCTGTAATCCCGGCACTCAGGGAGGCTGAGGCAGGACTGTGAGTTCAAAACAACCCTGAACTATTTAGTGATACCTTGCCTCAAAAAATTCAAACAGAGGGGCCAGGAATTTAGCTCAGTGCTTCCAGTGTCTGCCTGGCAAGTGCAAGGCCCTGAGTCGATTCCCTCGTACCACATACCACGGCTGGGCGTGGTGGCTCATACCTGCAGGCATAAGGACTGCTGAGTTCGAGGCTTGCCTAGGCTACATAATGTGTTCAGGGCCAGCCTGAACTCACAGCAAATACCCTGTCTCAAGAAAAAAAAAAAATCAAACAGAAAGCCCACAGGCACAAACCCTCTTGCTCCCTCCCCATTAACAGGGTTGGGCAGGGCTCTGCCTGGCCTCCCCAGACAGGCTGGCTGGAGGGACTTTCCTGGCCCTGAGAGGCTGAGGCCTGGCCACTGCTGGGAAGGACAGTCTTGCTGGTCCTGGCTGACGTGGCTTCATCCAGCAAGACTTTTTTTTTTGCAGTGCTGGGTGTTAAACTTGAGTCCTGTAATGTGTCAGGCAAATGTGCTCCTACTGAACACCAACCTCAGCAATCAAAAGCTTTCATCCAATCCTGACAGAATTTTTCCACAATGGGAGAAAAGGAAATCTTAAAGGGTCCTATCTAGTTACAGCATAGAACTTTTCATCTCCCAGCTTTGTGTACACAGTCAAAGAAACTATACCTTATTCCTCCCAAGGAGGAGACAGGATATCCCCAGCAGGCTCTCTTTGGGCCAGGGACTCCAAAGAGTGGTGGGGGTGGGAGGAACCCTGGAGTGCAGCAGGGTGTGCAAGACAAGGAAACCTTGGTCAGTGCCATTTCCCTGTAGCCTGCAGCCCAAGAGCTCCCAACACTCTTGTTGATTTTGTCTCGTTGGCTGGAGACCAGCCTGCTGCTGCCACCAAACCCTGGCCTTCTCTCAGCTCTGAAGAAGCAGCTGGTGTTGAACCCTGGGCTCATATGGGCCTCCAACAACCCCCTCGAACATCCTGCCAGCACAGGACAAAACCGAGTTGACTTTTGTTCCCCCAAATTCATGTCCTATCTCCCAGTACCTCCAGATGTGACCTTACTTCCAAAGAGGGTCATTACTGATAGAACTGCTAAGACAAAGTGACACTGGAATCAGGTAAGCCCTGTGATAACTGGAGTCCTGGTAAACAGATCCAGACAGACACAGGAGCAGCCACGTGAAGATGCAGCCCTCAGGGCTACAGAGATCTCCAGGAGTTGGGCAAGTTCAAATGAATCCTTCCCCAGAGCCTGAGGGACCTGCTCTGCCCACACCTGAGCTTGGGCATGGAGACTCTAGGGTCTCATGCCTGTGATGCTCTGCCAGGGCGGCCCACAGGGGTCTCAGCACTGCAGAGGCCCACAGGACTGTACCTCTCTGCCCACACTGCCGGTTCCTGGACTCTGCTGGCCAAGGCTACTTCTGTGTCTTTGGCCCTCTCCCCACCTCTTCGCATCCTGCAGCATGAACGACATGTTATGGCTGCTGTAAAAGGGAGGCAGCCATCATGGGAGCCTGCTGGATGCCACATGCCCAGGACAGCCCCATCTAATGATGTAATGGTCACCACCACGTGCAAGCACGTGTCACGGGCAGTGTGTCTGGAGAGCCCAGAACCACAGGGGTGGGCAGACATGTGCATGGGGGGCAACAGGACTGCCTCAAGCCCGCTGCCTGGGCAGGAAAGCTCTCCTAGGGGGCTAGGGGCCCAACAAAAGGGGACAATGAAGGGTGGTGCCCCACGCTCCTCAGTGAGAAAAGGCAGCCCCTTACCTGTATAAGCAGGTAGAGGCCAGCAAACTGCAGGTGCTCCTGGTCCTCTGAGACCTTGGCCCCCGAATGCCCTGGAGCCATACCTGTGGGTTTCCTCAGGAGCTCCAGCCTAGTCTTCCTGCCCTCTGTGAGACACCTTCTAGGTCCAGCTGTGGGGCCGGGGCTGGGAGTGGTGGCCAAGAAGGATCTGACCCCTTTGGCCGGACATGGCAACAGGTGGGCTGAAAGATGAGCCACCAAACACGATCCTGTGCACAGGGCGGGACAGAGCAGCTCGGTTTCACCCCCTTGTGCCGGCAAGCATGACTGCGCAGCTTTATATAGCTCTGCAAGTCCTATATAAACTGGGAGCAAGGTCTCAATCTGACAGAATTTCACGGTGACCTGGTCTGGCCTGGCTCACTCCTCAGCCTGGTGCAGCAGGGTGCCCACAGGGGCAGCCCACCCTACCCTTAGGATGCCCAGCAGAACTGTGCGTTATTCTCGCTACAGCCCCCGGCAGCGGCGCCGGCGGCTGATGGCCTATCGCAGCGTCCATTTCCCCAACGATGTCCTCTTCTTGGACCACATCCGGCAGGGTGACCTGGAGCAGGTGGGCCGCTTCATTCGGACTCGGAAGGTCTCCCTTGACACCATCCACCCTTCAGGTGAGAGGACCAGAGCAGCAGGCTAGGGTATGTTGGGTGGCAGGGAAAGGTCAGTTCAAGGACGTCATCCTTGACCCCTGTCCAGGCCTGGCTGCTCTGCACGAAGCTGTGCTCTCTGGAAATCTGGAGTGTGTGAAGCTGCTGGTCAAATACGGAGCTGACATTCACCAGCGTGATGAGGCAGGGTGGACGCCCTTGCACATCGCCTGCAGTGACGGGTACCCTGACATAGCCAGGTGAGCCACAAGGCTGGGCAAGGTGCAGGGGCTGCATCCCAAACCCTCTAAGCCCCCCTGTCTCTGGGGTGTATGTTCCTGCGACGGCCCCTTGGGCTCTCTCATCATTTCTGCCCTTTGCCGTGCTATAGCAATCTGGAAACACCTGACCCAGCTGCCAAGGGGTCTGGTTTCTTCCTCCTCACCCTGCCAGGAAAAACTGACAAGTGACCTCAGGACTCTCTCTGCAATGGGGCAGGGGCAGAGCACACCTCAACCAGGGTGCCCTCTGCACCCAGGTATCTCATTTCCGTGGGGGCAGACAGAGAAGCAGCCAACGACGATGGTGACCTGCCCTCGGACCTCATTGACCCAGACTTCAAGGACCTAGTGGAGCTCTTCAAGGGAGCCAGCGTGGACTAGACATCCCGGTCCTGGGCTCCAGCCTCCCATCTTCGGGCACGACCCTGGCCCCTATACCCATGTCCCTGGCCTGGCTTTTTCTCTAGGTCAGTTTTTTATTGTTACACTTTTTACTTTTTCAATAAATGTTATCCCCAAGCCTGTGGTGGTTGCCTGATTACTGGGCTCCATAGCAGGACAGGGTTGGGGGTCAGAGCTTCTTGGAAACGCCTTCATTCCCAGTCACTCCTCCTGTCCCCGCACTCCGGATGTCCCCCACCTGTTCTCTTCCCAGAGCTTCCAATCCTAGTGTCAGTGCCCCCACCGCACCCCATTTCATGCTCTCCCGTCTATTCGCCTGCCATTCCTGTTTTCCTAACGTCTGTGTCCTCAATCTCCCATGGTCTCTCTCTCAAGTTCCTGTCTCCCAGGCATCCTATCTCCCCATCCCCCATGTCCCTGTCACGTCTTTCTTTCCTCACCCCCTCCCCGCGTCCCCGGCCCCTCCGGTCTTCCCACGTGCCCAGTTCTCCCCACCCGTGGTCCCCGCCCCACGTACCCCCTCTCGCACTGTTCACCGTCCCCGTGTCTTCCTCCAGCCCCCGTATTTCCCACTGTTTCCCACTCCAGGTCTCCTGTCTGCCAACACCCCCACGTCCCCGGTCTCCCTGTCTTCCCGGTCCGCGAGTCCCCGTGGGGCCGCGCGCCGGCGGTCACGTGGCGGCTCCGTCTGCGCCTGCGCGGGCGTCACTTCCGGTGGCCGCACGGGAAGAGGCGGTGGCGGCGGCCGGGCGGGCGAGGTGAGGCGGGCGCGGCGCCGGCTACAGGCGGGGCGGGGCGGGCGCGGGCCAGGGACCACGGCCGCCCCGCCCCGCCCCGCCCTGCTGTCGCCTGTCTCGGGGCCGGGTGGGTGGAGAGGGCCGGGCAGGCCCGCGGGAGCCCGGGAGGGTGGCCGCCGTGGACTGGGCCCGTCCACCGGCGAACCGGTGTCCTCTGTCCCTGCGGCCCGGGGGTGTTGCGAGCGCGTCTCTGGAGTCTTGCACCGCGCTGGCCTTCTGAGTTTCCTTCCCCTGCCTTCTGCCTTGTTCTTTGGAATCGTGGCACCAACCAGCCCCCCTGGGCACAGTAAGCTGACAAGACCGCAGGGACGCCACGGAGCCCCACAAATGTCACAGAATGGTGACACATGTGCCAGCACGCGCCGAACACCCCCGGATAGATTTCCCAGAAATGGTGGTCTTTCCGCTGCTCCTAAGGCTGACTGGGTTGAGGTTTGGGCACAGGGCAAGTTCAAACGGGCCCCTGTGATGCCGGTTAGTGGACTTCCGGGCAAGGGTCATTGAGGGCATCCAGAGGATGAGAGGTAGGACAAGAGGGAGGAAGTGCCCCACCCGGGGGAGTCGGGGTTGCCAGGAGGACCTCAGGTACAGAGTGAACAGGCAGAAAGCCCTGGGCAGGATGGAGGGCTTTAGGGGAGCTCCTGGGTTTGTAGCATCTATCACAGCAATGTCCCTCTACCACCTGTTTGGCTGGCGGGTCACTTTCTGGTCTCATTGGCTGAAAAGGACACAACATGGAAGAGACCTAGAGAAGTTTCAGAAACTGGGAAGGAACACAAAGGACCAGCGTTATACTGCCGGAGACAACAGTGCACCTATGTGTGAAGTGTCTTGGGGTGGGGGTGGACGGTGTGCTGAGAAGTTTGAAATAGATTCAGCAACTATGCTGTTGTCCTCCCGGTGCCTGGGCTCCACCCCCACCCCCACCCCGAGAAGTCTCTGAAGCTCTTGGGTCCCACAGAGGAGGAACTTTTACTCAGACCTATCAGATGAAACCTTATCCCTGTCTGGAGTGAAGGGCCAGTCTCTGGCCAAAGCCACATGGATGTCACTGGTGAGGGTGCCTTTCTGAACGTCCAGGAACCTGCCACAGGGTGCAGGTGAGAGTTAAGGCAAGGGCTAGGAGTATAGCTCTGTGCCAGAGTGCATGCCTAGCCTGTGTGAGGCCTTGTTCTGCAGAAGACAGAGTTGAGGGAGGGTCAGACCATTGTAAGCATCCAGGTCTTGCCCAGCTGCTAAGGCTCTAGATACCCTGGCCATTCAGGGAAGCTGTTCAGGGAAGTGGTCTACCTCTGCTGGGTGGCTTTTTCCTCCAAAGTGCGGGTTATCAGGAGCCTTCTTCCTGGACAGCTGCAGTCACCTGAGCAGTGTGTGAGCACCCAGCAGAGGGGTGACCTTTGGTCAGTCCCTGGCAAGTGTCTGTTGTGGGCAGCATGGTCTCTTCAGGCTCAGTCTCTACCTCCTTAGGAGCTGGCTGCTACTGTGCCAATTTGTCCAGAACTCTCCGTCCTATGCTTAGTAACCAGCAGCTTCCCCAGGGCTGTATGTGTGATCCTCTTGGGAGGAGGAGCCAGGGAAATTTTATATGTGATGAGGCCTCTATCCATGTTGGAGCAAGAAGACTGGGCAAGCACACTAGAGGCTGCTTTGCCTCAGATGAGAATGGTGAGGCACAGAGGGATGGACACCTCTGGCCAGGTTTATTCTGCTGTGGCTTCACAATTACAGCAGTCAAATACCCTGGTAGTGCCAGGTGGAAAGTGGTTCTGTGGCAGAAATTACATTTGGGGTTCGCAAGTATGGCAACAGGTGACACTTGAGAAAATAATGAAACACCTGCATCATGGTCTTGATGGCAGTAGAAAGTCTGGACAGTGCACAGGGAAAGGTGTTGGAAGATGGTGCTGGTTTCCGTACGTTCACTCTCAAGCTGTACACATCAGTGGTGGAGGGCACAGTGGAGGGAAAGGAGGGTTTGCTGGAAGGGCATTGGGAAGGGGTCCCTGGGCTAGGATACCATCCTTGAGGGTCATCTGGTCTGAAACACTTCTGTTGGGAGTGACACCTGATTTGTGTTCCTCCAAGAGAGGGAAAACATCGCCAGACTTTGACATGATAGTAATTGCCAAGTGGGAACTAATTTCAAAGTTTGGGGGAGAAAAGCAACTTAGAATAGTTGGGATACGGTATGATGGTGAAGTGTCACAGCCCATACTGAGAAAATGATTGTGACTGAGAGGACACAAGGGCTTGGGGTGTCTGGGATGTGAAGCTAGGGGAGGCCTTCCCCGCACTCCCTTTCCTGCTGTCCTGGTGGGGCTGCAGAGCAGTGTGCAGTGTGGGGTTTGGAAATCACTCAATGGGTGTGCTCTCCCTGGCACTCTGTCTGGGTGGAGCCCATCCCTCCCACTCTCTTCCATTCCTGGACTGTTGAGCCACACGTTGCACCCTCAGATGACCCTGAGGCTTGGTGGGGTCAGTAGGCATCTCTGGCACTTGTACAGGCTTAGGTCTCTCCCTAGCCCACTTCTCCAGTGGTGGTCCTGACCCTCCATGCCAGCCTCTAGGGACGTGGCTGCTTCCTCAGCCCTAGCTGGTAAACATGCTCAGGTTTCACTCTGCTTAGCCAGACACAAACTGCTGCCAACCAGAGTGGTGCCAGAAGGGAACCCAGGCAAGGATATGGCATATGTGAAAGCCAGGCAGCCTCCGGATTTCATCCAAGGGTGTGAGGAGGAAGGGACCAAAGGAGGCAAGCAGAGGCAGAGGTCATTCAAGGAATGGTCAGGCCTGGCAGAAAGGGCGGGGTGTAAGGATGAAAGGTTGTCCAGGCCCTCAGACATGAGGCAGGTGCTAGCAAGTCCATCAGCCCGAGCCCTAGCCCTGGAAGAATCTCTACCCTGGCTCTGGATCTTCCAACTTTGTCTTACTATCATTGTCATTGTCATTCCCAATGGCTGTCCCTGGGCCATGGTGTTCCTGGGCTGCTGGCCCCTGTAGGACTGGGCAGAGACCCTGGAGTTCCCAGATATGCAAGCTGTACACCTCCTGGGGCTGGAAGCAACTCAAGTCTAGTGCCCTCAGGGGAGCTGGCTTTGCACCATTTTGTCTTCCTGCCCTTGGCTGTGGGCTCCTGTTCACCTGTCCTGTATTTAGACATAGGATAGCTGTGTGAAGACTCTGGCTCTGCTGGCCTTTGGGAGAGCTGCAGCTGTGCTCTCTGTGCTGTGTGGTACTTACGTGCCAAGGCACTTGTGCAGAAAGCCTCATTTTGGGCACCCTTGGTGCTGGCACCCCGAATTGACCCCTGTGAAGCAAAGGCAGGCCCAAGCTCTGTGTGGCTGACTTCCTCACTGTGGGGCTGTATATCATCAGCCAGGCATGGTGAGAGCCTGAGCCTAAAATTAGACCCCACCTCCAGGGCTGTGACAGTACCCTGGTTGAGACTGAGACTGTAAAGAAGCACTCCCTGGGATCCTGGTCAGTGGGTCACGCAGCGCCTCTCCCAGGACCCCACTCCAAGCCTAGTTTTAGTGATCTCCATGGCACCACTCTGCCTACTCCCAGCCTTAGGGGGAAGGAAGCTGGGCTCCTCAAGTTGGAAAGCTCATCAAGGTTTATAGTCAAGAAGCCAAGGCTCTACAGAAAGCACACATCCAGCCCTGCAGTCAATGCAGGCAGAGCTGGGACCCACCCCGGCTGCTGGCCTGTGAGAGAGGCTGCTGCTGTCTAAAACAGGACCCGGCTGGGCTCTGGACTTGCTGTTCTGGGTGTGCCTGTGTCATGCCACAGATCCTGTCCCATGACCTGGGTCTCCTGTGAATGCAGCCTGTCTGGGATCACTTAGAGTCTGCTGACAACCAGGTTTGGACCCAATTGATGAACTACTATCAGCAGAATCACATAGTTTGATCCCCATAGAGGGAGACACTGGATGTATCCCACACCCACCTAAGGGATAACTCTCCTCTTTTTTTTTTTTTTAATGAGACGGGGTCTGGCTTTGTAGTTCAGGCTGGCCCTGAGCTCACAACGTAGCCCAGGTAAGCCTCGAACTCAGCAATCCTCCTGCCTCTGCCTCCTGAGTGCTGGGATGACAGGTGTGAGTCACCATGGCCGGCATTGTGGTGTGTGGTACTGATTGCTGGTAGGCATGAGTCACCATGGCTGGTATTGTGGTAATTTTTTTTTCTTTTTTTTTTGAGACAGGCTCTCACTCTATCCCAGGGTGGCCTCAAACTTGTGGTGATCTCCTGCCTCTGCCTCCTGAGTGCTGGAGGCAGTGATTAGTTTGGGCTGCCACACCAGCCAAGTTTCACTCCGGCTCACTCCTGTGTTCTTGGGCTTCCCTTTCAGCAGCTGAGGGAATCCAGCAGCAGAGCATTAGGACCAGACATCTCAGCGATGACCAGGTGGGTCTTAGGAAGTTGGGGTTCTCCTCTTGGGTGGAGGCATGGCTGTGTGCCCTTTGGCCCAGTCCCGTGTTCACATGCCAGGTGTCCCTAGCTCTCCTGTCTCCAGAGTTGTCTACAACGGCAAAAGGAACAGCAGCCCCCGCTCTCCCAGCAACAGCAGTGAGATCTTCACACCAGCCCACGAGGAGAATGTGCGCTTCATCTATGAAGGTCAGGGATGTCCACAAGCCCCTTCCTGTCTCTCCTCTCCCTGGCAAGGTGTGGACACCTCCATCAAGACCTACTCCTTGAGGGGCCAGAAAGTTTAGAGGGACAGCCTGGGAGGTAGGCGTGGGGAGTGGGCAGCACCCCAGGAAGGTAGCTGCTGGTGTCTGCAGGGGTGTTGGCTGGGGCAAGGAGCAGCTGATGAAGATGGGGCACAGCCACCTGCAAACACAGAGGCTATTACTGAGGCGGCCAGAGGTGGGAATAAGCCAGAGGTCCAAGTGTGGTGTGAAGCTCTCAGAACCCCAGGATGGGCTCAAGTGGGCCATTCTATAGAGGGGACAGGCAGTAAAGGAGGGGCAGGGAGGGCTGGGCACTGAGGGGCACTGTCGGCTGACAGGAAATTGGTGGGGCAGGGATGCTTTGGGGCTGTGTAGGGTCTGGGTAGCCTGGTGCTAAGGCACCTGCCCTCGTGGCCTGGACACTGCTGGACATTGACCCCATTGCCTTCCGTGTGCCACAGCCTGGCAGGGTGTGGAACGAGACCTACGCAGCCAGCTGTCAGGTGGTGAGCGAGGCCTGGTGGAGGAGTACGTGGAGAAGGTCCCCAACCCCGGCCTGAAGAGTGAGTGGGTGAGAGGGGTGGGAAGGCCACCTGCTTCCTACATGGTCGCCCACCTATCTCAGGACATCTGAGTGGAGGTTTCTGGGGTTGGGGCTGAGGGTCACGCCCAGTGCTGACTGCTTTGTCCCCACAGCCTTCAAGCCTATCGACCTGAGTGACCTGAAGCGCCGGAACACGCAGGATACCAAGAAGTCCTAGAGCATCCCAGGCCCTCCCCTGGCCTCTGGAAGATGGGGCCACTGGTTGTTGGCTTCCTCCTGTCCTGTGGGCCCTGCTCCCAGGATGGGGGAGGGGCCATGCTCCAGTGGGCACAAACCTCAAGGCTGGCAGGATTGATGGCCGAGCCCTGCCCCTCCTCCCTATGCCCCTCCTTCCCTGGCCCTGGAGGGGCTCTGGTCCTGCCAGCCCTGCCCTTCATTCTTGGCTAGATGCACCTTAGGTGGCACCTGGCTTTGCCTGCCCTCCATGGTTCCCGACCCCAGCCCTGTCTTCTTGTCACCTGCCCTGTTCCCATCTTGCTGTTCTGCCAGCACCCTGGTAGGATCAGGAGAAGAGGGGCCTCTGTTTTTTAGCTGGTGGGGCTGACTGGTTTGTCCTTGAGATGACCAGGAAGCAGGACAAGTGCAGCCCCACCTGCATCCAGCTTGAGTGACCTGGCCCCTTGCTGTCCTCTGGCCTGAAGATTTGAGGAGCTTCTCCCTCCAGCCTGCCCTTCTCTGCCTCAGCTTCAGGATGGCACCAGCTCTCTGGGCCTGGGACAGTGCTGGAATCCCTGGAAGGGTCCCCAGCAACCAGATCTGGTCTCCTGGTGCCTGCAGCCTTGTGGCCACAACGCCATCCCTGGGCAGGGGCTGTGCAGCTGACCCTGAGGTGGTGGTGCTACCAGGCCTGTCCTGGCTCTCTGGAGTGCTGGGAAGTCACCAGGGTCCTTTTCTCTTCATGTGCCCTCTGGAAGCCAAGTGTCTGTGGCTTCAGAGCCTGAAGGTCCATGAATAAAGGCGGTGGCACTGGGATCAGCCTCGTAGCGGTCTGTCAGGCCCCTGACCCACAGCCCACAGTGTGTTGGGATTCTTAGACCTGGTGCAGACTCTCTGAGCCCAGCAATTCAGTGTGGACCCCAGAACCTGCAGTGTGGGGGTGTCCTGGGGGAAGTGCAAGAGCTGCTTTTAGGGTAACTTCTGTCCTTGGAGAGCCCATTCCCTTCTGTATCTACTTTCTGTGGCAAACACTGTGCACCCTGGGAGAGCTGGCTCCTCTACTGTCCAAATGAAGGGCAGCTACTGGGGTCCAGGAGGGACCCAGTTGCCCTTGACCTTCAGATGTGGAAAGAGCCCTGCTTCTGAGACACAGCCAAGCTGGAATTTATTTCAGGAACACCCTTTCCCAGAAAAGTATTCTGGGGCTCTAGTGCCCTGTGAACTCCTGAGGGGAATGGGCAGGTGTCTCCAGGAGGGGCCAGGAAGGGGCACTGCCTGTGGTCAGCAGCTGCTGCTTGCTTCCTGTGTTACTCGCTGCAGACAGGCTACCCCTGGAGATGTGGCTATGATAGGGCTGGAGTCTGTGAGGCCTTTGGCAGAGGCTGCATCATGCAGGTTGTCTCCTACTTTCTCAGCCAGAGGGGGTGACCCAGGACCAGGAGAGCTGGATGGGCCCACAGCTCACGTGGGTTCTTTGGCAGGACCTGCTGCATGGAGGGTGAGGAAGAAATGAGACCCCTGCCTTCTGCCCTGGGGTTAGTCAAGGTACAGGGTGAGATAGATAGGTTGCTGCAGTTACCCTGTAAGGACTGGCTGCCTTCCCAAGCACACCTGATCTGGAGAAGGCTTTCACGGTTCCTCAAGTCGCACTTTAATACCTGCTTTCTGGGTGGCTACCTGGTGCTGAGTGCTTGGTGTGACTGTCAGGCCCTTGATGTGATCAGCTTCCCATTGAAAACCCTCTGCAGCTTGAGCCTAGGTCCTGGCACTGAGCCACACCCCCAGCCTTTAGTAAATTTTATTTTAAAGTAGGTTTTACTGAGTTGGCCAGGCTGTCTTTGAATTTGCAACCCTTTGTCAGCCTCCTGAGCAGCTGGGAGTATAGGCATATACCCAGCTTCACCTGCCACTCTCAGCTGGAAATCGGGCCGGTGGCCAGGGTTTAGCTGTGAGCCCTGGTACTGTTTCTCCTGTGGGCTGGGAAATGGGCTGTGGCCCAGAGGCAGTGCCTGAAGATAGCTTGTTGGGAAGGGAGCAGTGTGGCTTTGGCTGAGTCTGCGTGGCTCTGTCACGCCCTGAAGTCCAGCTTCTGTCTGTGTGCTGCTGCAGGTGCCTCCAGCCAGGTAGGCCTGTGTGCCTGCACCCTCAACTCAGGGCTCTCCCCTGGCACTCCTTATAAGAGCTCCTTGGTACAGACTGCTAGGACACCCAGAGTGGACATGAGAAGTTGCTGTACCCTGCCTGCCTCCCCACAGTGCCTTGTACACTAGGATGGCCTGGCCCAGAGGTCAGAGCTGCCAGGCCAAGAGGGGCACAAAATGGGAAGCAGGCTCACGGCCACCCACCTCCCCATGTGGGTTTACCCAGTGGGAGGGGAGTTTGGTGTCCCAGCGAACTGCATCCAGGCTGGACTGAACACTGGGGGCTGGGGTGGGGTACCACCCTGATGTCCACGCAGACCTGACTGCAGGCTGCCCTGGAGGGGTGCCAGCCCAGCTCTGAGCCAGTCTCACTGCCCCCTCTTACAGGCTGGCAAAGGAGGCCATGCTTAGACCATGGTCAGGAACAGGGTCTGTCTCGTTAGCCCATGGGGTTTGCTTACAGAACCCCACATAAACACGTCCTATTTTTTTTCATCAGACAAGTGGCAATGACACTGCAGAAGTTTTATAATTTCAGTTAACAGGTGAGAGGATTGTGCTTTCGTATAAGCAAATTTCAGCTTCTCTCCACACCCCATTCCAAACCCAGGGTCGGGAGATGTTAAGAAACCACACAGTCACTGAGGTGTACCCAGCCTCTAGCTTTTATTTTCATATAAGAAAATCATGAATCTTGGGCTGGAGGCTGCCTTGCAAGTGCAAGGTCCCAAATTCAATCCCTAGTAGCAACACATACCACAGTGCTGGGTGTGGTGGCTCATGCCTGTAATCCCAGCACTTGGGAGGCAGAGGCAGGAGGATTGCTGAGTTTGAGGCTTGCCTGGGCTACATATTGAGCTCAGGGTCAACCTGAACTATGAAGCAAGACCCCATCTCAAAAACATGAATCTGAGCATATCCCTGCTTTCTGAATATGTCAATCATGGGGCCAAACAGTCTTCCATGTGTTCAGGGACACCCAGGTGTTGCTGACCCCAGAGACAAAGGCCAAGGGGCATGCTCCCTGAGCCCCTCCCCATAGGACCTTCTGGGACAGTTCCCCACACTCTACCTTTGGCAGGTGCATCCTAGAATGGCAGGCCTGTCCCTTTTATTTTTTGAGACAGTCTTGCTATGTGGGTCAGGCTATCCTCAAACTCATGGTAATCCTTTCTCAGCCTCCCAGACTGTGGTACAGTAGTGCACAACCAGGCCTGGTTCTGTCCCCATTTCTGTCACCTGAGATGGTGTGCCAACTCCTCTGGCTGCAGCGTTGGGGCAGGCAGGCCTGTCAGGACCCAGCTGCAGTGGGCGGTGGGCAGTGGGGAGAGGCCATGTCAGGTGGGAGACCCCATGATGGTGGGACATGAGGTGCTGCAGGGCCCCAGGAGGAGCTGGATGGGCAGCCAGCCCTGAGGTGTGGGTGGTGTCTGAGTACTGAACTGTCCTGTAGGCTTCCAAGGTGCTGTTCGCTGTGTTGGTCCAGCTCACTCATCTGACCATCTGCTGAACTTGAGGTCTGGTCCCCGCCCAGATGCCCATGGCTATCCTGGTCTATGCCTTTTCTCGGTCTTCACTCTCATCTTGGTGGCATCTGTGTGCCCAACAGTAACCTCCTACCTCTGTGGGCGGTACCCAGTTCCCACGTGTTACTCTAGGGGAAGGTGATGGGGTACAGTCTGAGCAGAGGTGGGGGAGGAGGAGGATGGGGAAACCCCAATGGGTCTTGGAATGGTTGATGTTGGTGGGCACTGGGCAGAGTGGAAAGCTGGTTTCTCCACCTGCCGGCTACAGGCCACCGGGGCGGGGCAAGTGTTTGCTGGCCAGGCAAGTCCAGTCCTGCCAGGGCCCCAGCTGCACCAGCCTACTCCAGTTTCCTTGGGAACAGGGATAGGGATGGGGTGAAGGAGGCCCAGAGGACGGGATGGGGGGGCTGCTAGCAGGCCCCAGGCCAGTACTTAACCCCAAGCTCAGCTGCCGTGAAGGAGGGTTATACCTGCTGTGCTAGTCTGCAGTGCATACATGGCCCCTGCGGTGGGGTGTCAGCCTGAGGCAGGACCTGCTGGTCAGGAGCTGGCCAAAGGCCAGAAGTCAGGCCTCCAGCAGGTCCAGCCACTGGGCCACCCCGGGCCTTGAGTCTCACCTGAGCCCTAGGAAGTCCCATTCCTAACCAGCTCTGCCTGGCCCTACTTCCTTGCTTCCCCCAGCCCGGGGTATGGCTGGGTGAGGGCCCCCCTCAGAAGGCCCCAGCACCTAGCCCTGGCGAGTAATTCTGTTTACCTTTCCTAAGAGGCCTCCTGTCCTTTCATTTGCTCCAATTATCCCAGCTCTGCCCGAATGGCACCCCTCAGCTAGGACCCAGCTTGTCCCTGCATGTGGCAGGGTCCCTCCACCCCAATGCCCAAGCTCCCTCTGGGCTCATTGCTCCAGCCCATGGTCTTGGGGGCAGATTGAGGGACATTACACACCCTGTGCCTCTGCACCTGCACAGACCTAGGATGTGACTGGGGCTCTGACCGCAGATCATCTCCTGGATCTTTCTGTGCCCTGCACATGGGGCAGCTGGTTCTCTGATAAGGGGCAGGCTGTGTAGGCTCGGGCAACCTGGCTGCCACCTCCACCTGGGCTGAGGGCAATCTGGGGCCCATTTCTTCATTTCAACCTGCTGGTGCTCTGCCTCCAGTGCTGTCTGGTAAACACTTCTGTAAAGTCCGTGTTCATGTTGGTCTGGCTGGAGGCCTGTGATGCCCAAGGCCTCCTTCAGCCACCATCCCTCTACTGCCAAACAAAATTTTGGGGGACCTGGGGACAAAGACGGCCCCAGAGGGTGGAAGCGTGCAGGTGGGGACCTCTCCCGCTGTCTCTAGATGAGGGTGCTGGGAGGAGTCCTCAGAAGGAGCGTCCAGCCCCGCCATCACTGCTACCATCCAGGGGCCTGGCCCTGCTGCCCACAGGCCTCTGCCAAGGGCATTACCAACCCAGTCTCCAGGACCTTCGCAGGAGCCAGTATCTGAGCTTTTTATTGGATGACACACATTTCCATGCACACAGAATACCAACACACATGGAAAACTGCCTGCAGTCATGCTCGGGCCCCCTGCCACCCACACATCATCATGCCTTAGCCCCAGGGACAGGGTTGGGGTGCAGAGGAAGCCATGGGATGGTGGGGGAACTCTCTGGTGCCTGCATCTAGCCCCACCCAGGGCTCTGTGGAGCCTCATAGGGACTCTCTGACGATCCAGGGAGGCCATGGGCCAAGGGGGTCTCTGCAGAGGGGTCCTGGCTGGCTCCATTGCTGCTGACCCCCTCCACCAGCTGAAGCTCCTTACAGAGGGGGCTGTGGCTGGGCCCTGTTGGTGCCAAGTGGCTGCTTGTGAGGCGTTGATCCAGCAGCGCCTTGTCCTCCTGCCAGCGCCGCCAACGCCGCCACAGCTCTGCCTGCACCTGTGGGTCAGGGGTGTCAGACCTGCCCCGCAGCCTCCCCCATGTTGAACATAAACAGAGGCAGTAGGAGAGAGCCTGGGGCCCCAGCCCCACCTACCTCCTTGTTGAGGAAGCAGTAGAGAACAGCTACCAGCAGGCCCTGAGGGAAGAGGGTAGTCAGGAGTGGCGCCTGTCCCCTGGGCACCTCTGGGTACAGGGGAAGGCGATGGTCACCTGGAAGGAGCTCAGGAAGAGATCGAAGAAGAGCTTGGCGGAGCGCAGGGTGCCCTGAGCCTGCTCGTCTGTCACGAAGGCAAAGACTACTTCATGGACACCCAGCAGGGGGATGAGGGTCAGGGTGGACCTGGCCAGCCTGCCAGGCAGAGCAGCCTGAGCACTTGGGCCTGCTGGCCAGGTCAGGCCTTGGGCCGAAGAGCCCACTCCCGGGCATGCCAGGCCCCACCTACCGGAACTTGCAGTCTGCATAATGCATCTGGCGTGCCCGCAGCTTGGCCATGAGGAGGTGCACGATGCGGACAAAGATGCAGAAGTTGATCTGTGAGGGATGCACAGGTCAGAGCAAGCCTGGCCTGCTCTGTGCCTGGAGGCCCTTGTGCCCCTCACTTATGCAGGTGGGCCTCTGGTCATCTGGGTCCTGTGCCATGTGGCCTTGGGGCTGGTGGCACCCAGCCAAGGATGAGCAGTCTGGCTGCCAGCCAAGAGTGTTTGGCATCCTGGATGAACACTGTCTCTGAGCAGCCCACCTGCCTTCCCTTTCTCCTTCCCTCCTGCCTCCCCTTGGGTTCCAGAAGACCCAGCAAGGAGGGCATGAGGAACCCCCCACCAGTGCCCCCTTCGGTTTCCTCACCAGGATGGCCAGAAAGACAGGGATGCGAAGGATCCACCAGAAACCCATGTTGTCATTGCTGGTCCAGCACCTGTGGGGCGGTAGTTTACATCCTAGAGGTAGCCCCGGCCCCCTGCCTCACCTCGATTCTGCAGGGATCCAACAAGTGTCTCAAGAAAGGAAGGGAGGTCCCAGGTGACTCCACCCCCAGCACCAGGTTTGCACATGCTCTAAACACTCTGGCCAGAGGGCTCCCTGCCTTCCAAGCTGCTCTGCAGGCCAGGACCTCCCCGACACCCGGCCCAGCCTCAGCCCTGCATACTCACTGGATGTTCTCAAACAGACACTTGACCACCACCCACGGGACGACGAACAGCAGGGGCGCACCTGTGGGGGCCAATAGCTGTGGTCCCGAGTCCCAGCTGCCCATCTCCCCTCTCCTGGCTCTAGCCCACTCACCCCAGCCGATGCCCAGGTAGAGCATGAAGAAGCTCCGCTCAGAGACAGTGGCGAGGCTCAGCAGGCTGTGCAGGTACACACCTTCCACCAGCAGCCAGCAGTAGTTGGCCACGAAACTGTACTGCATGATCACTGCAGCCACGCGGCAGCCGGCCACCGCCTTGCAGGGGGATGCAGTATGAGAGGGACCCCGGGCTGCCCACCCCTCGCAGACACGAGCGCTCACCCCATCACTCAGCCAGACATTGACGCTGAGGTCATCACCAATCTTCTGGCTGTATCGGGTCTTGAGCAGCCAGTCAATGACCAGCACAGAGCCCGCCTTGAGCACGAAGGAGGCAAATAGGTTCAGGTGGATGTAGTTGCGCGTGCAGTGCAGCTTGCTGCGGGGACAGGGGGTCAGCGTGGCCAGGCCACAACCTGGGATGCCCATGGTAGCCTCAAGCCTCACGCACCTGAGACCCAGCAGGATGGCCAGGGCAAGGAGCAGGGCCCCCAGGGACAGGCTGTAGCCCACGGTGTACATCACTTGGAAGCTGCTGTACATCTTGGCCACTTCTTTCTGCAAACCAGTGGCCAGTCAGGGCTGGGCAGGGACCACCGCCACTGTCCCCTCCCATGGCCCACCAGGGCTGACCTGGAGTTCTATCTCCTGGTCATCCATCTGGCACTGGGAAGCGTTGCGCCATGGCTGCCCCCGGGGCCCGCGTACCCACTGTCCATCGGGCCCGCACTTCTTGAACACAAGGCGATGCTGCACTGGGGCACGGGGCAGGCTCTGTTTAGTCCACCCCAGGCCATCCCCCCTTTGGCCAGCCCAGGTCCTCCAGGGTTACCTTTGTGATACCAAGGCAGGTACCAGGGGCAGGAGATGTTGGCTGTGGTGTTGGGAGGGGTGTCTGGCCAGCAGGAATACTTGTCAAAGGTTCTGTTACAGACCAGTTCTGTGGAGGCAGGCAGGCCCGGGGACCCTTTAGCAGGCCTGGCTGGCTAAGCCACCTCCCTGCCTCCTGGGAGCCCTTGACATGGCCATCCCTCTGCAAGCCTGAGCTCAGACCTGCAACCTCCCCAACTGAGGCCAGGCCTGGGCCTCACCCCCCAGTGTCCCCTGGACCAACTGTCCCCACCTTTGCCACTGCCCACTCTGGTCCTGACTTGCCCAGACCTTCCCTAGGAGACCTCTGTTCAGTCCTCATGCTAGGGGTCTCCTTTCTCTGCCTCCTTGAGCACCTCCTCTCAGGGAGCTGCACCCCAATTCTGTTGGTGTCCATCCAGGTCCAAGCCCAGCCTCATGGCTCTCCACCTGTTCTCCCAGTACCTACGGGGTCCACCCACCCTGCAGTGGTGCAGCCCTGGGCTCAGTCTCCCCCCAGCCCTGAGGGACCAGTTCCTACCTAAGGACTGTAGCCTAGCTCCCAGCTCCAGTCTGTGTGAGCTGCCCAGTCACCTTCCTGTGCAGTGGGGGCTGGGGTCACAGGAGCGCCCAGAGGCCTCCCATAAGGTGGGCTGGGGCTTCTGGGACTCACCAGTGGGGGCAGGTAGAAGGCTCAGATTGTAGTGACACTGGTCACTGTACAGCTTCCACTTCTCGAACAGGAAGTCCATTACCTGAGCAGAGGGGGCCTGTGGCTGGACAGGTGGAGGGACAGCCAGAATGAAAGGCTGGCCATCGGGACAGAGAGACAGCAGGGATCAGCACAGAGGAAATGTAGGTGCCCCAGGCTGGAGGTGGGAACAGGCACTCACCCAGCAGGCCAGCAGCAATAGCAGGAGGTGGGGGTGGTGGGGCTGGGTGGGGGGCATGCCTCTGGGCTGCTGCCCCCCACATCTGCCAGGGGCCTACGTCTGGATCTTCGGTGTGTGCACACCCCTCCTCAGGCTGCAGAGGGTCTGAGCAACGGGGTCTGGAGAGTCACAACCAGATGTATCCTGCTCCCCGAAAACCAGCCCTGTTGATATAGGGGCTGGGAGGGAAGGGACCCAGGGGTGGCAGGAGGACTGTGTGGTTACATAGGTAGCCTTGCCTGGGGTTTCCTCTGGTGGCTCTGGCAGTCCCACACCCCACCCCACCTCACTGGTGACTGGCCCCAAGCACAGAGGAGGAGCAGTCTCCTCAGCTGTACACCCAGCCTGTCCCAGCTCCTTGCCTGGGCCCAACCTGTAGGAAAATGCATTAGCCAGGCAACGTGACCCGGCTGTCATAAGGGACAGCCCCAGTGGCAAGTCGGTTCTCAGCCACGCAGAGCCCAGGTGTGTGGAACACAGGGCCGTACAATCCTTGTCAGATCATGTCCCCTTCAGGACCAGCTGGCCCATGTACCCCACAGCCCCAGATGAGGGTCAGCAGGGCTTCGGGGTCCCTGGAACCACTGGCTGGCTGGCAGTACATTCCTTTGAGATTAGCACTGCCAGAGACAGAGCCCAGAGAAGAGACCCTCCAAATAAGGGGCCGGAGGCCGCAGTGTCCGGTCCTGGGAGCGCAGGGTGGAAGCCGAGTGCTCTTTTGCTCTGACTGAATCCCTTGGGACAGGAAGGATCCCTGAGGCCTTCTGGGGACCCTGCTGCAAGGCTCCAGGGGTGTGATGGCCTTGCTTCTTGAACCCCAAAGGCAGGGAATATGTGGACAGACAGACAGACGCAGGACAGAAGACAGTGACAGGGAGGAGAGGAGTGTACCAGGGCTGGGGGTGAGCATGGAGGGTCTGGGTAGGACTGAGCTTGGCCTTTGGGTTACACAGGCATAGACGGGAGGCAGGGCCACGTCCTGGTGAGCCTGGAGCCATGGGCCTGGGGCCAGGGAAGGAACCCATAGGAGAGTGGGGAGAAGGCAGCAGGCAGGTGGGAAAAGGGCAGGGCAGGCACCTCAGCCCTTGGTCATGAAGAACCCTGTCCTCTGTTCTGATGGAGCAGCCCCACTGGTGCTGTGGCCCTCAGCTCCCAGGCCTCCTAAAGGCCCTGGAGGAGGATGAGTGGGCAGACTATGGGAACATAGGGGACAGGAGCCAGCCAGTTCATGGAAACTGAAGAGGTAGGCAGCGACCTACAAAGGAAGACACCACCCAGACCCTGCAAGGGGCAGCAGCTCCACCAGGGAAGGATGGCCCACACCCAGCTATGTTCATGTCTCCCCACTCCTACCCCATGGAAGGTGAGGAACTGCCAGGTGTGGCACCGCCTGCCTGCAATCCCAGCACTCAGGAGGCTGAGGCAGGGGAACTGCTATGAATTCAAGGCCAGCCTGAACACCAGGCCAGACCCTGTCTCAGAAAAACAAAAACGAAACTCACCCCCTCCCAGAAGAAAAGAAGGCAGAGAAGGTTGGGGTGCCCCAGGCACAGAGCTGGGGGAGCCCAGGACTCCCAGGATCCAGGCCTCTGCCCTGGACGGACCTGTGAGACCCTGCTCTTTGAGTGGTGGGGGAATGAGGTTAGGATTTCCGGACACTGCTCTGACAGGGAGCGGCACGCGACAGGTAGGTTTCCAGCGGAGCGAGGCTGAGGTTCCAGGGTCCCAGCCAGCAGCACCAAGTGCAAGCTAGCCTAGGGAACAGCCTGGGACCAAGGGCAAACAGTTTCACCTGGGTCAGTGGGTGGGTGTCTCTCCTCTCCTCACAGAGGATGAGCAAACTCCAGAGGGCAAAGGGCTTGTCACTTGCTGGGAAGAATGCTGGTCTATGTGTCCAGGTCCCCCAGAGCAGTAAACACTGACACCCAGAGACAGCCAGCAGCCGCATGACAAATGTTGTCCAAGAAGAGTGAGTGACTGGAGCCCCGGGATGACCAGAAGCCAGATGTGGAGGTGCTGTCCGGGGCTCCACTGGCCTGAGCACAGGGGCTGGAGCCCTTTCCACCTTTCCACCCTCCTGGCAAGGAGTAGGCAGGGGTAGCAGTAGAGACCAGACCCTGCCCTTCCGCCTGCTAGGACAGCATAGCTCCTCCCCGCTGTGTTTTGAGGGCTGGAGCTGCAGGGGTCTCCCTCCTCCCCTCCTCCACAGCACACCCATCAGGCCACATGGGCACCTGGGCTGGCCCAGCTGCCCCTGCTGCTTCCTGGGCTGGCACTCCCCCATGCCAGCTTCCGCAGGGCATATGACTCAAGGGCTGGTGGTTTAGCCAGGGTCCCACCGATTGCCTCTGGGAGTGACTGAGAGACCCCTAAGAGGCTTCCATTGGCCAAGGAAGCCACTGATCAGAGTGACAGGGAAGGTGTATCCCAGCCACTCTGAGGAGTCTCTGGGGTGGGAAGTGGAAGGGGGATGTTTTTGTGAATTCAGGGAAGGTCACAACCCATAGGCTGTTGACAAAGCCTGCCTCCTCCTACCCCCACTGGGGCAGGCAGCCTGGGATGCCGGCCAGAGCGTCCCCCCCCCCCATGTCCCCAGCAAGGAAGAATGAGAGAACAGCCCTGGCCCGCCCTCGGAGGATGCCGGCGCCAAGAGGTGAGGGGTCAGTCGGTTCGGGGTCGAGCCATAAACCCTGCGGCCAGAGGAGAGGGAGGGGGCTCCGGGGAGCCTGGGGCAGAGCAGGGCAGGATCTGCACCTGCCCGGGTCAAAGTCACAAGTGTGGGCCGCGAGAAGAGCCGGCCAGGCGGGTGCCGATGCCCCTCGCTGTGGGGGGTCCTGGCCAGGGGCGCGCGGGCCGGGGGAGCACACGTCGCCCAGGAGCGGGCCGGGGCGGCAGCGGAGCCCAGGTCCGGAGAGGCGCTGGTGGGAGACGTGCGGGGCCAGGTGCGGTCTGGCCCGTGGCAGCCTCTCCGCGGCGGAACAAAGCGGCCCGACCCCGAGCAAGTTCGGCGACAAGGGGACCCGGAGCCTGCTGACCCAGGAGCCCCCGCCGCGCCCCGCGCCCCTTCCGAGCCCCTTCCGAGCCCCGCCAGGTCGGCTCGGACGTCCCCTCGGGCCGGCGCTCACCTCGCGGCTCAGCTCAGCCGGGCTGGGTCCCGCGGTGCCGGCGCGCAGGGCAGGCGCGCAAGGACTTCTCGGGAGGCGGCGGCAACGCTGGGCGGCGGCGGGGCGGGACCCTCGCACCCGACGGGCGGCTCCTCGGCGACACCGCGCCCCTGACCCCTCGCCCCGCACCCTGAGCCCGCGGGCCCGTGACTTGGCGCCCCTTCCTCCTGACGCGTCCTGGTCAGCTCCCAGCTGCCAGGACAGAGCAATTTCTTTCCTTCCCCCACCTGGCTCCGGGGTGACAGCTTGTGGCTGCCCCAGAGGTCTCAGAACACATGAACCCTTTCCTCTTTCTGGGTCACCCCTGAGGTCTGGGACCTGTCCTGTCCCTGGAGTCTGTCCACACAGCCATCCGCCTGCCACCGCTGACCCTCTGCCTTGTCCTGCCCCTAACCCCAGGCGCCTCCTTGGTTGAGGACTCCAGAAGCCCTGAGCCTCTGAGCCACGGGTTCGTCCAGGGGGAGTTCTCCTCCCCCCGCTCCCTAAACCAGCAGCCCACCCGCCTTCTCCAGCCCCTAGGGCCCAGCGGGGAATCCTGCGCCATCCAGTGACCTTCTGTCACTGGCACATACGGGGCCTTGGGTTTCCTGGCTTCCTTGGATCCCCATACTAGTGGTCGTGCCTCCTAGAAAATTCTCTATGCCACTCTGGTTTCAGGATGGACACTCCTCTGGCTCTTCCCTATTTCTCTGAAGAAGTCAGCTTCCCTCCTACAGCTTCAAATCTCCTGAACATCTTCCAGGCCCCCAGGAACCCTCCAGGTGCCCCCTCCTCCAGGGTCTCCACCTGCAGTACACCTGGCACTGGGCCCAGGCTCACCTGTTTCCCTGCACTCCACCTGGTCCCCCACCCCTCCCCCACCCTCAGGCTCTCCTGGCCACCACCTCCCCAGCCCAGGCTCTCATCTCCATGGGCAGATGTGGTTCTTTGTCTTGGGTTCCTTCCTCAGGGTTCTACTTCTGTTTTGGCTCTTTGGTCATGGGGAACACCACCCAGGTCTCAGGGCCCCAAGAGGCCCCCGTAGGTGGGGTGCTTTGTACTGTTCTGTGATGCTCCCCTTCCCTTGCCACCTGCCACCTCATCCCTGTCTCAGAATGGGAAGGTGGATGCCCCTCAGGGAATCGTCTATACCCCTTTTCCTAATTCTCATCTAAACCCTTCCAGGCTGCCTTTCCTATTTTGGCGCAGGCAGAGGTCTGAAAGTAAATGTCATAAAAATCTCTAGTGGTGGCTCTAGTGGTGGCTGCCCGCACCACTGGATGGCGTGAGACTTGCCGCTAGGCCCGAGGGGCTGGAGAAGGCGGGTGGCCTGCTGGTTTAGGGCACAGTGGGGAGGAGGACTCCCCCTGGATGAACTCGTGGCACTGAGACTCAGGGCTTCTGGAGTCACCCTCAGTCCACAGCACCCCTGTGTGACCTAGCAATGGGGAGCACCCTGCTGAAGGTCAAGTGAGGGGCTCCAAGGCTCTGGCCAGTGTGAGGGGGACCCAGCCCCATAGCAGATGGAGATAGAATGTGAGTTGGCTCTTCTGCATTCATGGGCAGGTTGGTCCTCCCTGCTGTGGGGCCGGAGCTGAGGCACCCATGGAGCAGGGGGAGGAGGGACGAAGACAGTTAGTACATCCTCCAGGGGCAGCAGCTCTTCCCTGGCCAAGCCCCTGATGGTCCCTGCTCTCAGCTTGTCAGGCTGCTGAATGTGCTCCTTGGCCCACTGTGCTGATCTCATGAAACCCACTTTCAGCAGAGCCTGCTGGGCTTTGCACTGGCCCCAACCCCAGGTTTCCGGCCCAGCCTGCCTCCCGTGGAGTCCTGGGGGTCAGTTCATGAGAAACCCCTTCCTCAGGTGTGGGCCCCTCCTCTGGCCCCCAGTGGTCCCTCGGCTGTGATCCCAGTGGGCAGGCTTGGTTTGGGACCCACTTCATGCCAGGTCTCTGGTGTCCAGACTGCTCTGAGAAAGTCTGCTTTGCGGGCTGGATGACAGAGGTGCACCAGAGCACTTGCTTGGTGTGGATGAGGTCCTGAGTTCCTACCCAGGGTCGGAAACAAAAATATATTCTGCCAGTTTAACTATTGTCCAGCTCTGGGTTTCTCTGACATTCAAAAGATATAACAGCTGGAGCTGGGAAGAAGGGGGGCTGGGCCTTCCCATGTAGCTGTCGCAGGACCTAATGGCCTGGGGACCTGGATGGCGCCTCCTGTCTTGGATCACTGGAGCCCAGGGATTCCAGAGGATTCCAGACCAGCCTGGGCAGCACAACAAGACCTTGTTTAGAAAAAAAACAAAAAAGGTAAAGCCAGGCATGGTGGTTCACCATACACCTGTAACCCAGCACTGTGGAGGATAAGACAGGAGGATTCCAAGTTTAAGCCCAAAATGAGCAACCCAGAATTTAGTGAGACTCAGAGTAAAAAATAAAGAAAGGGCCAGGGAATGTAGCTCAATGCTAAGGCTAAAGCCCTGGATTCAGTTCTTACTATGGGGGGTGGGGAGATGAATTGGGCAGAGTATGAGATTGACAACTCAAACTAAACAATTTTAGAGATATACTATAATTAAATATATATACATTTCGGAGACAGGATCTTGCTATGTAGAGCCCAGGCTGGCCTCGAACTCACACCAATCCTCCTGCCTTTACCTACTGAGTGGTGGGATTCCAGGTGTGAGCCACCATACCTGGTTTAGAAGCCCTTAATAATTGAGAACAGAAGATGACTGTCTCTTGGGACAGGGATTTAGCTCAGTGATTCTGGCTCCTGCCCCGAAAGCACAAGGTCTTGAGTTCAATCCCTAGTACAAAACCCCTCACAAAAGACAAAAGGAAGAACTCACTCCCCTTTTCTTAGTCCTCCTGCTTTAATTGGTCATGAAGGTTGATGCCCTCATCTGGCAAGATGAGGGCAGACACCTCCCAACCCCATCTTGCTCCCCCTCCCTGTGCCTCTCTCTGAGACAGGGTTTCCTTGCTGTCCTCACACCCGTCCCGAAGTACCCACTCTCCCCACTTTGTCTCATTCTCCCTTCCACTTTGTTGGCAAGATTTCTGAGTCTGGCTGATTTCTCTCATCATGGTGATCTCCAGTGTGCCCGTTTTCTTGAGACTGACAGTTTTGTTCTTCTTGTGTCTGGGTCACGCTCCAGTGTCTGTCCACATCCCTTGTTTTTGCTCATCTGCTGGTGGACACCGGGGTGGCTTCCATGTTTCAGCCTCTGTGAATTGAGCCACGTTAACGTGGC
Organism: Thryonomys swinderianus; assembly: GCA_004025085.1. Classification (NCBI taxonomy): domain Eukaryota; kingdom Metazoa; phylum Chordata; class Mammalia; order Rodentia; family Thryonomyidae; genus Thryonomys; species Thryonomys swinderianus. Next base: position 32,076 of record PVIC010002979.1, read on the forward strand.
TCACAGGCAGCTCCACAGGACGCAGACTTCACCTCCTTCTGGTGTGCAGCAGGGCCAGTTGTGCAGCAGACCCAATGGCAGGGCTGCGCTTAGTTTCTTGAGGAGCCTCCAAACTGGTATCCCCAGTCTTGTCTCAGCTGCACACTCCCCCGAAGCCCTGCCATAGCAGGGGGTTCTCTCCTCCATCGTGAATCCTCGACCACACTTACCATTTTCTGGTTCCTGATGGGATCCATTCTGAATGCAGTAAAATGGTACCACAGTGGTGTGGGTTTTCCTGTCCCTAGTAGCATGTACCTATAACCCAGAATATACAACTTTGGCGGCCATGGTCTGTCTGAACAACATATTTTGATTGGGCTAGGAATTTAGTTCAGTGGTTCTGGCACCTGGCTTTCGAGCACAAAGTCACAAGTTTGATCCCTGGTACCAGAAAAAAACCCATATGTTGGTTATTTTCAGTCAGTGACCCCCTACCCTTTTCATTTTTCTAGACCAGAGTCTTGCTTAGTTATCCAAGTTTGTCTAGAACTTGCCATCCTCCTGCCTCAGCCTACTGAGTAGCTAGGTTATAGGTGTGGCTATATTTTTTAATTAAAAATATATTTTTAAATTAAATTCTTTATTGGTAATTTTTTTTCTAAGACAAGGTCTTGCTATGTAGTTCAGCCTGTCCTTGAACACACTGTGTAGCCCAGGATGACCTCAAATTCACAGCAATCTTCCTGCTTCAGCCTCCCAAGTGCTGGGATCCCAGGTGTGCACCACCATTCTCAGTTTAGGAACTGATTTTTTTTTTTTTGAGACAGGATCTCGCTTTGTAGCTCAAACTGGCCCTGAACTCACTCTGCAGCCCAGGCAAGCCTTGAACTCAGCAATCCTCTTGCCTCTGCCTCCCGAGTGCTGGGATGACAAGTGTGAGCCATTATGTATGCCCAGCACTGTGGTATGTGGTACTGATTGCTGGTAGGCATGAGTCACCACACCCGGTATTGTTGTATGTGGTTACCAGGGATTGAATCAGGAACCTTGTGCTTGCCAGGCAGACACTGGAACCACTGAGGTAAATCTCCAGCCATCTGGGAAAATTCTTGCTGTGATGCCCTTGAGAGCTGCCTCAAAAAACGAAACTAAACTAAACTAAACTAAAATAAATCATTGGTAAATATTCCTTATATATTCGAGTTTCCTTAGAATATTTAAATCACTTTGTCACAGGGCATGGTGGTGTACATTTGTAATCACAGCACTCACAAGGCTGAGGCAGCCGAATCACTCTAAGTTTGTGGCCAGCTTGTGTTCCACAGTGAGCTCAAGGCCAACCTGAACTGCATTGTGAGAACCTGTTTTAAAAAAAAATCACTTTAGGGCCAGAGATTTAGCTCAGTGGTTCCGGTGCTTGCCTAGCAAGCACAAGGTCCCTGGTTCTATTCCCTGTAACCACAAACAAATGGGCGTGGTGATTTACACCCACCACAGTGCCAGGAGTGGTGGCTCACGTCTGTCATCCCGGGACTCAGGAGGCAGAGGCAGGAGGATTGCTGTGAGTTTGAGGCTTGCCTGGGCTACAGTGACCTCAGGACCAGCCTGAACTGCAAGGTGAGACCCTGTCTCAAAAAAAAAAAAAAAAGAAAAAAAAAAAAAGAAAAATTACTTTAGGGCTGGGAATTTAGTTCAGTGGTTCTGGTGTCTTCCTGCCTTGCAAGCACAAGGTCCATCCCTGGTAACCACACACCACAGCTGGGTGTGGTGCCTTAGGCCTGTAATCCCAGCCACTCCAGAGGCAGAGACAGGAGGATTGTTGTGAGTTTGAGACTTGCCTGGGCTACGTAGTGAGCTCAGGGCCAGCCTGAACTACAAAGTGAGACCCTGTCTCAAAAGAAAGAAAAAAAAAATTTTTTTTGCAACTGGTTCTGGTGCCTGTCTCATAAGTGCAAGGTCATGATCTCTGGTACAGAAAAGCAAAACAAAACATAGGGAGGGGAGGGCACTTGAAGAGGGAATGGAATAAAGTAAAATTTGAAAAAAAGAATTTTTGGGCCGGAGATTTAGCTCAGTGGTTCCAGAGCCTGCCTTGCAAGCGCATAGTCCTGAGTTCGACCCCTGGTAACCACATACAATGCTGGGCGTGGTGACTCACGCCCACCAGCAATCAATACCACATACCACAGTGCCAGGCGTGGTGGCTCACACCTGTAATCCCAGCACTCGGGAGGCAGAGACAGGAGGATTGCTGAGTTTGAGGCTTGCCTGGGCTACATAGTGAGCTCAGGGCCAGCCTGAACTACAAAGTGAGACCCTGTCTCAAAAAAAAAGAAAGAATTTTTGCTTATCTATATTTATTAAGAATATCCATCTGGGGCCGGAGGGTTAGCTCAGTGGTTCCGGCGCCTGCCTTGCAAGCACAAGGACCTGAGTTCGATCCCCGGTAACCACATAGAATGCTGGGTGTGGAGACACGCCCACCAACAATCAACACCGCATACCACAATGCCGGACGTGGTGGCTCACGCCTGTCATCCCAGCACTCGGGAGGCAGAGACAGGAGGATTGCTGAGTTCGCGGCTTGCCTGGGCACCATAGTGAGCTCAGGGCCAGCCTGAACTACCACGCGAGACCGTGTCTCAAAAGCAAAAAAAAAAAAGAATATCCATCTGTAATTTTACATTATGAGATGAGGAAACTGACCCTGGTATCAGGGTACTGCTGGCCTCATTGAAAGTGGTTTTTCTCCTTCTGTTTTCTGGAAATTTTTGTAGAATTTATATTACTCCCACTGGGCATGGTGTCACACGCCCGTGATCCCAACAACTTGGGAGGCAGAGGCAGGAGGTTTACCACAAATTCAAGGCCAGCCTGGCTACAAAGTGAGACCCTGTTTCAAAAAAAAACAACAACAAACAAAGATATTACTTCCTTAGACATTTGTGGAATTCCCTAGTAAAGCTATCAGCTCTCTGAGCTGGTAAGATTTTTAATTACAAGTTCAAATAATTTAATAAATACAGTGCTATTTTCATAGGTATTGCCTCATTACTCCTTAACATTGTTCTGCGTTTTTTTTTTTTTTTGTTTTGTTTTGTTTTGTTTTGAGACAGGGTCTCCTTGAGCCACTATGTTGCCCAGGCTGGGCTTACAGTGTGATCCTCCTGTCTCACTGTGCTGACATTTCAGGTGCGCCCACCCCGCCCAGTTAGTCTGCCCCTCTTACTGCCCCTGGCAGAATCTGAGAGCTGTGGCCAACACCTATCCCCACTGATGCAAAGCTGTCTTGCTGGGGACGCTGTGGCCGGCTCTCCCTGCAAGCCAGAGGCTGTGTAGAGCCTGGCTTCCAACCTCGGCCAGCCCAGAGACCAGAACCTCCTTGGGGACACCAGTGTGGGGCAGGCTGAGGGGTTAGAGACATTATGGCCACCTACCCAGCCTGGCTGGTCCTGAAGAAAAGGAGCTGCATGTGCTGAGGCCTGGGCTTCCTGTTTGTCATAGGATCCTCATGTGCATCTGTGTGTGTGTCCAGATGTGTGTGTGTTTAGTGTGTCTGTGTCTCATGGGGGATGGAGAGGCCTGGGCCAGCTTTAGTGAGGGGCTCTCCCCATGGGGCTATGGCTGGAGTCTGTGGTGGCCTACTGAGGCTGGGGATCCAGCCTGGCAGGCAGACATGGGCACCTTGACCTTCTCCCTTGCCTTACCTGTCAGCCCCATGGCTGCCCCTCCAGGGCCGTGGACTCCAGAGCACCCTGCACTCTTTAGCCTCTGTCTTTAGCCAGAAGGTAAATTGAGGCCCTCCTGCTTGCTGCACACTCAGACCAAGGCAGACCCCAGCCCCAGAGGAAAAATGGTGAGCCAGGGGTGGGGCCCCAAGGAGTGTGGGTGGCACAGCCCTGAATCCAGGTAGCCTGCAGTTTCCAGGGCTCACCCCCCTCCCTGGTGGCCCAGCAACCACCCAGCTGGGGAGTCCTGGGGTCTCCTAGGCTCAGGCCCTATTCCCAAGGCCTCTGGCTTCCCTGGCCCACTTCGTGTTTTCTTTGCATCCTCCCAGCAGTGGATGATAAGAGGTGAGCAGGCCCACACTCAAAGGTAAACTGAGGCATGGGAAGGCTAAATCAGTTGATCTTGCCCAGGGTGTTTGGCCACCAGCTCCTACCCTGGCAGCAGGAGGCAATGAAAGCCAGGACACAGGTACCAGGAGACACCCCAGTCCCACTGCATCTCTAACACTTGGGAGGAAACATCCTGGGGAGGATGGGTGTTGGCTGGTTTGACGGTCTGGGGAAGGCTCCGGTGGGTGGCCAGTGGAGCTGGGGCTGCAGTGAGATCCAGAAGGTCCAGCGATGGCCTGAGCTGTGCTCCCTCAATATTCTGCACTGAGGTCTGCTGAGCATGTCTCTAACCTCAGCACTTAGGAGATTAAGGCAGGAGGATCACAAGTGCAAGCCCAGCCTGGGCAATTTAGAGACTTAGGGAGTTGTCTCAGCATCAAAAATAAAAAGACAGGAGGAATGTAGCTCAGTGTAAAGGCCATGGGTTCCCCATCTAGAAAAAATATCACTCACGTGGGTGCTGACCCTGTCTGTCCCTGTGGGAGAGGTAATCAGGACAGACGTACAGAGGAATGGCCACGAGGAGACAGGCGACCTCTACCAGCACGGAGGGATACCCCGGCTGTGCGAGTTCTGGCGGCTGGTGTGGCCCCAGGACGGCAGCTCAGGCAGCTTTCGGAGGGAGTGTCCCTGGCCAGGAGCAGGAGGGTCCCAGACAGCACAGACTCCAGATCCATCCAGACTCTTGCCCCCCCACCGTGCTGTGCCACATTCAGACAGTCTCAGCACCCACAGCCAAGCTGCTCCCAAGTCAGGCTGAAGACTGGATCGAGTTCTGGAGCAGATGGGTCTGTCTCTGCCTGTGATTCCTGCCAGACTCCTGCCAGAGATTGGTGACAATGACACTATCCAACGACAGGCCTGTTATTTGGGCTCCACAGCCCCCCAACGCCTGAGTCTTCCCTGTCCCCCAGTGGGGGGAGGAGGGGTGCCATCTCGTGTCATTTTCTTTGCTTTTTCAGTGCCAGAGAGTCAAAGCCAGGGCTTTGCACATGGTCAAGTGCTCTGGCACCCTGTGGCCCGAGCCCAGAGAGACTCGATCTTTACTTCAAGACTCAGCTTATCATGCTAGGCAGGAGTTAGAGGGCAAGGCTGCATGGGACAGGTTTTCAACGCTGGGGGCCTTCCCAGTTCCTGATGAGGACACCTCAAACCCCACAGCCAGAATGCAACAGCAGCTGAAGTGTCCTAGCTGCCCTGGTGGTGTCCAGGAAAAGCCAAAGTTGGTACAGCAGGTTCAGCAAAATCTCTTTCTGCAAGCTCGGGCAACCTACAGCTGACAGATTGTCCCTGGAACCCCCAAAGCCGCTGCGTCCCAAGCAACAGGAAAGCACTGTGGAGAGGCCTCCAGCACGTACGTTATAAGCACAGTGTCTTCTCCAAGCTGGGTCTGGGGCTGACAGGACCCAGGATCCTGGTGGCGAGGTAGGCATGGCCCACACCTATCCCAGGAGGTCAGAACTTGCAATCCCAGGTGCATCAGCTGTCCCTAGCCACACAAGTGACCCAACCCAGCGAGTGGGTGCTGGCTCCTTGTTTCTCTGGTGCAGGACTCTAGTGTAGGCCAGGGCTTGGGCATCTCATGGGACATCAGTGGGGTCCCCTTCCCAGTTCTGAGCTTGCCTCTTGGGCCCCTGGTCTCTAGTCGGAGCCACATCCATGGCGACAGACCAGACCCAGCTCACACTGAGGCAGTCCACACTGGAGAGGAGACCACCCAGATCTTTCTGGATCCTGCCAAACTTCAGTGACAAGTCTGGACCTTGCTTCCAGGTCACTCAAACAGCATGAAGTGTCCCTATGGTGGGTACTGGGGGATGGAGTGGCAGCCAACACTTGTAATCCTTGGGAGGATGAGGCAGAAAGATCCCAAGAATTGAGACCACCCTGGGCTACACAGTGAGCTCAAAATCATCCTGAGTGACATAGGAAGATTCTGTCTCAGGGCTGGAGATTTAGCTCAGTGGTTCCAGCACCCGCCTCGCAAGTGCAAGGTACTGGGTTCCATCCCTGGTAACCACATATAACAATACCGGGCATGGTGACTCACGTCCACCAGTAATCCATACCACATACCACAGTGCCAGGTGTGGTGGCTCATGCCTGTCATCCCAGCACTTGGGAGGCAGAGGCAGGAGGATTGCTGAGTTCGAGGCTTGCCTGGGCTACATAGTGAGCTCAGGACCAGCCTGAACTACAAGCAAGACCCAGTCTAAAAAAAAAAAATACAAATGGTTCTGTCTCAACAAAATAGAGCTCTATTTGAATGTGTGCTGCATCGCTTAAGATACTTTCAATTGTAAGTCATTGGGAGCTCGGCTCAAACTGGCTTGAAGGAAGATGGATCACAGCCCCAAATGAGCTCGGCTTCAGGACAGGCTGGATCAGGGCTCTGGCTGGGTGTGCCTGTCTGGGGTTCCAGTGTTCTCCTCATCTGTGTGTTGGTTTCATCCTCCCGCTGTTGCACCAGACCTACTAAACTCTCTCGGTGGGGTTGGGAGCAGCTTCCCCACCCCAGCTCTGGAACAGAGTCCTGAATTACCTGAGAAGAGGCTAGTACAGCCTAGACATCGGCTGATTCAGGCTCAGGTAGGGAAGTCCAGGCAGGGCTGAGGCAGGAGAAAGGGGACGTGTGTCATCCATGGCTTCTGGCAGTAAGGACTGGACGTGTGGATTGTCTTGCCAGGGAGCAAGGTGGGTGGGGGAAATCTGCCTCTGAGGCTCCCAGGGCCCAGCACCACTCCTTGTCATAGGAAAGGCTAGGAGCTATTGGCCACGCTGCTGCCTGCAGTGGGGACTTCTAGACATAGCCACTCTCAAGGGGCCAGTCCTATCTGGCCTTCTGATCAGACTAACACAGTTGAGGAGGAGGCAGGAGGCCACACCCTGGGATTTGAGGCAGCCCAGCAGGGTGAGGCTCCTGGGAGGGACGGTGACCCTGAGCCTGGTGGGACCTGCTGTGAGTCTAGCCTTGGGGAACCAGCTGTGTGGTCCTTGAATTGCCCCAATGGCCATGGTGGCTGGTCTCTTCTGGGGGCAGTTCTAAATGCTGGGGAGGGACACAGGTCTCTTCTCCACAGCACAAACCCCTCCTCCGCTGCTCCTTCAGGGCCCCACTCCAGTGTGGTGTGGTGGGTAGACAGATGGCCTCCTTCCTGAGGGGCTGGTCAAGAATTGGCCCTGGCCCTCTTTCCTCTGGCTTCTGTCTTCAGTTTCCTAACAGCGCAGGGAACATGGCTATCCACCCCCAAGCCTCCCGGTGGGAGGTGCTGCTATGTGGTGACCAGCCTGTGGCCCTGGACTGGCCAGCTGACCTCACTTCTGTCCTGGGCTGGTTATATGTGTGTAGGGAAGGACTGAGCCCTGAGCTCCAGCCCTTGGGGCCTAGCCCACCCTCCTCCGGTAGGACTGGAGTGTTTTCCAGACCAAAATATCTTTGCCAAACCCAAAACCGGTTTCAGCCAACTCTGCTCTGCTGACTGCAACAGGCTGCTGGGAAGTGCCCTTGAATCTGCTCCCTGAGAGGGGACCCGATCCCTCCTGTCAGCCTTGCCTGTGTCCAGGGATGGCCTGGCACCGGAAGACTTGGTCTCCATCCCCCCAGCCACACCCTCCTCTTCTCTGTTGCCTTCTCAGGTCCCTGGCCGCGCTGCCTAGACCAACTCCTCCTTGCCCATTCGTGCCACGTGACTGCCACCCAGAGGCCACTCAGGGAGTGGACAGGCTGTCCCTGCTGCTCCACCTGTGGACCCCAGCACCCCAGGACCTGGTGGTCTTTCCTCACTGCCCATTTAGTACTGGATAGCTGGTCTCGGTCAAGCCCATAAAGGCTTGGATGCGAGTAGGGGATTCAGAGACACTCAGCCCTGACACACACCATTAAAAATACCAGAAGGGCTGGAGATTTAGCTCAGTCGCTCAGGCATCTGCCTCGCAAGCGCAAGGTCGTGATTTCAATCCCCAGTAACCATATACAACAATACCGGGCATGATGGCTCACTCCTGTAATCCCAGAACTTGGGAGGCAGAGGCAGGACTGCTGAGTTCAAGGCTAGCCTGGCTGTACATAGTGAGTTCAGAGCCAGCCTGAATTACAAAGTGAGACTCTGTGTAAAAAAAAAAAAAAAAAAAAAAACAAAACTCAGAAGCCAGGCATGGCACACCTAATATCTCAGCACTCAGGAAGCTGAGGCAGAAGGATCACTGTGAGTACAGGTCAGTCAAGGCCAGCCAGGAATGCATAGCAACACTCTGTCTCAAAAGGAAATAAATAGTATCAAGGGTGCCAGGCTCGCACCTGTGATCCACCAACACTCTGGATGACTAAAGCAGGGGGATCTCAAGTTCCAGCCTAGCCTGGGCAACTTAATGACTAATGAGACCTTGTCTCAGAAGGTCAGAGTGGGAAAGGCCAAGGTGGTAAGGAAGCTGGCACTGGATGTGGGGCCTGGCTGCCAGAGAGGCCTCCCCAGCTAGGGGTCGGCCCTGGCGGCAGCAGCTGCGGCGACGGGAAAGGCGAAGAGGGACTGGGCTGCAGGGAGGAGCAGTCTTGCAGTGGGAGAAGCCACAGTGGTATGCTTCTCTGGGGACTCCAGGAGCGGCCACCTCCCTTGGCACACAGGTCTTGCAGGGCAGGGCGGGAACTTGACTTCTGAGACCACGTGGGGCGTGGTCTGGGCGGTGGGGTGGCGCTGGCTATGGGCATGATTAAAGGGGACCAGAGCCGGGCGTGGTGGCTCACGCCTGTAATCCCAGCACTCGGGAGGCAGAGGCAGGAGGATTGCTGAGTTCGAGGCTTGCCTGGGCTCCATAGTGAGCTCAGGGCCAGCCTGAACTACAAAGGGAGACCCTGTCTCAAAAAAAAAAAGGGGGACCAGAGTGCGTGTGTGTGTGGTGTGGGGCAGATGGCGATGTGGGTGCCGGCTAAGTAACCTCTGCAACCCGGCCTTAGCAGGGTGCAGTCCACCCTGGGAGGTCAAGTTAGCTTCTGACTGTGGCCCCCCCTACCAATGGGCCTGCTTCTGGAGTCGCTGGTCCTTCACACTGGGACTCCCCAGAGGGCAGGGACTGTGGCCCAGGAGAGACAGGTCAACTCAGGGCGTTGGCTTGTGGAGACACATGGCATGCTGTGCAATCAGCTGTGCAACCTTCACCACAGGGACCTGAGAACATCCCACCACCCAGGAGCAGTTCTTCCTGCCCTTTAGCTGTCTTCCTACCCCTCCTGGCCCTCGTTGACCCTAGGACAGGAACTTGGCTTCTTCACGGTCATCTGTGTAGTGGCAGGTTTTCATGCTTCATTCTTTTTTTTCTTTTAATTAGATCTAAAAATTGAACCTGGGTGGGCCAGCGGGTTAGCTCAGTGGTTCCGGCGCCTGCCTCGCAAGCGCAAGGTCCTGAGTTCGATCCCCGGTAACCACATACAGTGCTGGGTGTGGAGACTCACACCCACCAGCAATCAATACCACATACCACAGTGCCGGGCGTGGTGGCTCACGCCTGTAATCCCAGCACTCGGGAGGCAGAGGCAGGAGGATTGCTGAATTCGAGGCTTGCCTGGGCTACATAGTGAGCTCAGAGCCAGCCTGAACTACAAAGTGAAACCCTGTCTCAAAAAAAAAAAAAAAATTGAACCTGGGACCATTTTACTGAGCTACCACCCCATCCTTTTTTTTTTTTTTCTTTTGGTACTGGTGATTGAACACCATCCTTTTTATTTTACTCTTTGCTATGCTAAATTGCCAAGAATAGACTTGAATTTGAGATCCTCCTGTCTCAGACTCCAAGAGTGCTAGAATTACAGGTGGAAGCCACCACACCTGGCTCCACAAAAGATTTATAATTTTAGCCCATTTTTCTATGGAACTTTTGTTTTCTTAGTACTATTTCTTAAGCATAACTGGCATATTAGTAAGTTCTTATCATATACTGTACTTTGCAGATACTCTGGTCTGTTATTTGTATGCACATTTAAGGACATCCACTTCAGGAAAGGGAGGGAGAGAACTTGACAGAACAATATTAATTTCCAATGAAAATATCTTAGTCACCTCCAAATAAAAAAGGAATTTTTTCTTCTTCTTTTTCTTTTTTTTTTTTGAGACAGGATTTAGCTTTGTAGTTCAAGCCTAGCTATGTAGGCTCAAGCCTCAAACTCAAAAATCCTCCTGCCTCTGCCTCCCCAGTGCTGGAATTATAGGCATGAACCACCAGGCCTATTTCATGAAGTGTGTGTCCTTGAAAACATAAGAGCAAAAGCAACCCACAAATTACAGAAAAACGGAGCCAGGGATTTAGCTCAGAGGCACTATGCCTGCCTTGCAAGAGCAAGGTTGTGAGTTCAATCCCCAGTACCACAAAAAATCTATAGATACACATCTGGTTATGTAATACATACTAATAATGCACACACAAAATTCTGTAAACACCTATGTACAGACAGGCTGGGGTGTGGCTCAGTGGAGAAGGAATGCTAGGCTCTGTGTTCAGTCCTCAGCACCAGCTTATCATAATGGTGCACGCCTGTGATCCCAGCACTCAGGTGGCTGAGGCAGGAGGGTTGCTGAGTTTTAGGCCAGTCTGGACTATACAGTGAGACCTTGTCTCAGAAACCAAAGCAAACACTCAATATGCATACAAGTAACAGAACAGAATACTCTAATATTTCTTTAGTATGTCTCTAATATTTCTTTAGTATGTTCTTTTTTACTGGTTTTGTTTTTGATTTTTGAGACAGGGTCTTGCTGTGCAGCCCAGGCTGGCCTTGAACTCCTCCTCCTCAGCCTGCCATGTGCCACCACACCTGGAAATGTCTTCTCTTTTGCATTGTTCTTGGAGCTACGGTTTTTTTTTTTTTTTAATCTTTTAAAGCTTTCAGCAGGACTTGGTGCTGCCTGCTTTCTGGAGGCTGAAGCAGGAAGATGACCTGAACTCAGGAGCATAGTCTGGACAGAGTTCAAGACAACCATGCCAATAAGGACAGACCAACACTGGGCCCTTAGCCTCTGACTCATCACAAATTTGTTTCCTCCTGAAGCAGCCAAGGACTTAAAAGCAGTGTTTACTATAATGGCAACTCTTCACTTGGGCCTAGAGATAAATAATGAAAAGTAGAACAAAGCTGACCTTTGCTTTGTGACCTTCATCACCCCCCATCTTTGGGTCAGGTGCCTCCCCAGCTCTACATTAAGGCACATTACCAATGAAGGGAGGATCTAATAGTTGACAAAGCCAATTTGTGAGCCTCAGCTTTCCAGATTTGACATTCACCTCGCCCAGACCTACTCAGCATGGGAAAGCAGAGCCTCGCAGGACTGAAACCCTCAGGGGCACAGTCTTTCCAGGATGCTGGAACTCAGCGGGGTCCGCCCAGCATCGAGCCTCCTGCCTGCCTCCAGGGTGGCCGCCTGAGCCCCTGCACTCGCGCGCCCCTAGCGGCCCAAAACGGGACTTACTGCCAGTTTTCCTCAGTCCCCTTTGTTAAGAGCCAGCATGATATGCTGTCCGCTCCCAGAGCTCATTGTCATTTTTGCTTGTTTTTTGGTTTTCTGAAACAGTCTTGCTATGTAGCTCAGGCTGGCCTGGAACGCACAGCAGTCCTCCTGCACCAGCCTCCTGAGTGCCGGGATTACAAGTGTGAACCACCATGCTTGGCACTGTGGTATGTGATACCAGAGATCAAACTTGGGACCTTGCCATACAGATGCTGGGACCTTGCCAGACAGACATCGGGAACCACTGAGCTAAATCCCAGGGCTATTCGGGCTTTTGAAATAGCGCTTCGCTATGTAATTCAGGCTGGCTTTGAACTCAAGGTGATCCTCCTGCCTCATACTCTCCAGGACTGGGATTATAGGCATGCCCCGTGATGTCTGGCTACTGAGGTGACATTTTCAAAAGCAACCCCACTTTAGAACCAGGGATGTAGTGGCACCATGCCTGCCTGGCAAGCATAAGGTCCTGAGTTTGATCCCCTGGTTGGGGGCAACCCCACTTAAAATTGTCTGTACAGCAGAGCACCTTTTGGAAGTTATTCTAGTGGGATTCCTTTCTTTCTTTCTTTCTTTCTTTCTTTCTTTCTTTCTTTCTTTCTTTCTTTCTTTCTTTCTTTCTTTCTTTCTTTCTTTCTCTTTCTTTCTTTCCTTTCTTTCTTTCTTTCTTTCTTTTTCTTTCTTTCTTTTTTTTTGTGAGACAGGGTCTCACTTTGTAGTTCAGGCTGCCCCCTTTCACTATGTAGCCCAGGCAAGCCTCAAACTCAGCAATCCTCCTGCCTCTGCCTCCTGAATGCTGGGATGACAGGTGTGAGCCACCACTCCCAGCATTGTGGTATGTGGTACAGATTGCTGGTGGGCGTGAGTCACCACACCTCATATTGTTGTATGTGGTTATTGGGATGGAACCAGGGAGCTTGCGCTTGTGAGGCAGGCACTGAACCACTGAGCTAAATCTCAGGCCCTGAGATTCCTTTTTTGGGGGGTACCAGGGATGGAACTCAGAACCTTATGCTTGTCAGGCAGGCTCAGGGCTACTGAGCTACCTCTCCAGCTTTACCTTTTCATCTTTTGAGACAGGGGATCACTCTCAGTCACTCAGACTGGCCTCAAACTTGCAGTCCTCCTGTCTCAGCCGCCTAAATGACTGGGATCACAGGGTGTGCCATCATGCCCATTACTTAGAAATAAAAACAAGAACTCTAGAGCCAGGCATGGTGGTGCATGCTGGTAATCCCAGCACTCTTGGAAGGCTCAGGTGGGTGAGCTAAAGGCTGACCTTTTGTATGGTAAGGTTTGTATGGTGAGTTCACGCCAGTCTGAACTGCATAGTGACACTGTCTCAGAAAACAAAACAATACTATTTTAATCCTGCGTAGGTAAGCGTGGGGCCAGTGACGCTTGCACATAGCACCTTAATATGAAGTTGCCTCCAGCTGGAAGCTGTCCACATATTGATAGACAACACGAATGTGGCTCTAATTAGTTAGATGCTAATGATTCCATTAGTATAAAACTGCAGAAAAGGAAATGACTTGTAACCCTAAAGGGCTCCCGTGGTTGTGAGTGGACGGGAAGCCCTGGGTGTGGCAGGTGAGGCATCGCAGGTGTGTAGGGAAGGCTGCGAACAGCGGATCAGCATGGCTTTCCTGCTGTTTGGTGTTGATTACGCCATGGTGAAATCTTTGATTATTATTCACTTTAGAGAGGGTCTTCTACACAGGTCAGGCTAGCCTCAAACTCACCACAATTCTCCTGCCTCAGCCTCAGAAGTACTAGGATTACCGGTGTCCACCACCACACTGAGCTAACAAAGCTGTTTTAATAACTCAAGAGTTCTTTCAGTTTATTCACTGAATTCATTCTGACGGCTGAGGCCCTGGCCTCTCCACCTCCAGAGAGCACAGCACTGAGTACTGATGGTGACCTCAGGCACCCTGTGGAGTCAGGCTTTGCACAGCTGGGCAGCAGGTTCATGTGGGCCAGAGGAGTCACAGGAGGGGCATGGAAGCCAGGCAAGGAGATGGGGAATGGAGCGAGGAAGAGGCTCCTCACGGGCCGGGGCTACAGGGGATTCTTGCAGCTGACCTCCCTACCTCCACAATAGCACTGCAGGTTTGCTGCCTCCTGTCAAGACAAAGAATTTTCAGAACTAGTCAGTAAAAGACACAGGAAAGAATTTATCAGATATGTGCTTCTTTTGAGGGGGTAGAAACCCAGGAAGAGATGACCTACTCCTAGGAAGTTTCTGGCCCATTTTACAGATATGAACCAAGAAGTCTGAAAGCACTTTTTTTTTTTTTTCTTTTTGGAGACAGGGTCTCGCTTTGTAGTTCAGGCTGGCCCTGAGCTCACTATGGTGCCCAGGCAAGCCGCCGCGAACTCAGCAATCCTCCCGTCTTTGCCTCCTGAGTGCTGGGATTACAGGCGTGAGCCACCACACCCAGCATTATATGTGGTTACCGGGGATTGAACTCAGGTCCTTGTGCTTGCAAGGCAGGCGCCGGAACCACTGAGCTAACCCTCTGGCCCCCCTGAAAGCACTTTTTTAAGGTACAACGATTTACATTTATTAAATGTAGGAAAATAGCTGGGCGTGGTGGCTCACATCTGTAATCCCAGCACTCAGGAGGCAGAGACAGAAGGATTTCTGAGTTTGGGGCTTGCATGGACTACATAGTGAGCTCAGGACCAGCCTAAACTACAAAATGAGACCCTGTCTCAAAAAAAAAAAAAAAAGTAGGAAAACAAACATACTGTACAGAGAGAATGTGGGCCAATTCAAGAAGGAAAAAGTAGGGGTGCCTTTCAGGATGAGATCAGACTGCCCCAAAAGAGAGAACACAATGGGAGCACATTAATGGCAGCCGTCTTTCATGTCCTCCTTTCTTTGGGCTGACATCCTGTCAGAAACCTGCTTGAGTTCTCACAAGGGGAAAGCAAAGAAGGCAGCCTCTGACCAGTCCCAGGCACAGAATTTTGAGAACTGTTTTTCTGTGCATGTGTCTGGATATTTAATGAACAGCTTTCGCCCAGTTTCCCAGCCACTTTTCCATGCCCTAATATCCTGCTGCAAAGGGGCTGTGGGTTGCGCCTGCTGGGGATTACATGCTCTCCAATTACCTTGGGGTGTTGTGCCTCCCTGACATCCTCCTGGCTGCCTTTGCCAAAATCTTTAACTGGACTTTAGGGCTCTGGAGACTCATTTGGAGATACTTTCTAGGTTCTTTCTGTCCTGAACAAAGGACTGGTCAAGACAAAAGCAAAAAGTAGCCTTGCAGATTGAGCTTAGCATACTGAGGCTGCCCACCAAGCACAAGGTGCTGAGTTTGACCCCACTACCAGAAAAAGAAAAAAAGCAAAAGGTACCAAGGTTTTATATTTATTAAAGGCAAAGAAACATGCTTTGGAGAGTGACTGTGGGCCAATTAAAGTGGAAAAAGTATACAGAGTGAGAGAGTGAGTCACTGTGAACAGATAGCATAGTGACCTAAAGTTTTTAGATAAACAAACACTCAATTCTCTTAATCTGTTCTTCTGTTAGGATTCCTATTTCTCTGTCTCTCTATTTCTTTTTACTGTTTTGGTTATTTATCAATTTAATTTTTTTGAGATAGTCTTACTATATTTTGTTTTTGTATGTGCCAGGGATCAAACCCAGGACCTCCTGCTTGCAAGGCAGGTGCCGGAACCACTGAACTAAATCCCCAGCCTTAGTGTCTCATGGTGTAGTTCAGGCTGGCCTTGAACTCATTAGGTAGCCCAAACTGACACTGAATTTACAGTAATTCTCCTGCCTCAGCCTCCTGCCTCCCACTTCCCTAGTGCTGGGATTATAGGCAAGGACCACCAAGTCCAGCAAGTTCCTGTTCTTTATTTTTTTCAGTTAGGCCAGTTTATGAACTTTATTCCTGAGGAAATTGGGTGTGATGAGTCTGGATGGGAAGGAGCCTAAATATAACCAAGGAAATGCTGATATGGATCAAACTGGGTGACTTCAGTTGGATCCTGGAAGTTTTTGGTTTTTGGTTGTTTTGTTGTTGTTGTTTGAGACAAGTTCTCCCTATATAGTCCAGTCTGGCCTCAAATTCATGGTGATCCTCTGGCCTCAGTCTCCTGAGTTTGATCCCAGGTACCAAAAAAAAAATTAAAGAAAAATAAAAATATCAGAAAGAAAGAAAGAGAGAGAGGGAAGGAAGGAAGGAAAGAAGGAAGGAAGGCAAACAAGAAAGAGAAAGAAGAAAGAAGGAAAGAATGAAAGGCAGAAAGGCGAACTTTCTGCTCCAGCCAGTAGACAGGCTCCAGTGTGCATGGAAGTGACTAGAATCAAAAGGAAGCCAGTGAAGATCTGTTGACCTCTGAGAGTCCCAACCCAAAGCATAAGGCATGGGGCAAATGGCTCCAGCCTGCTGTAGGCTCCTTGGTAAGGAGCCATAAAATGTGTCAGGAAAACTGAGGACAGATACAGGCCTGGTCCAGGGCACAGAAGGGAAGCTGAGGGGAGTGCGGGACTGCAGGGAGAGGGAACATGTAGTCAGAGCTGGAGGAGACCTCTGGGTGCAGGGAGAGCCTGCAGGAAGCCTAGTTGAGAGGAGCTGGGGACACCAAGGGTGTCTCAGCTGTCTCAGGGCTTCAAAGAAAGCCATAGATGAAACGGACCTTGTTCCAAAAACAAAAGTTCTGAAACTCCTGCTTGCTCACATCCTGACTGAGTCACTGAAATTCAAGCCCACGGCGACCTCCTGGCGCTGCTGTCCCCGTGCTGCCATGGATTGCTGGCTCCTGGGTATTCAGTGGGAAGGTACACAGGCCTGGACCATGCACAGCAGTCAGCTGCTGGAGTTTAAGAGGTGTGCGCCCAGCCTAGAGCCTCACTCTGCCTCTAGGTGAGATTGGCAGAGATGATAAGCAAGGTGCTGCGCCCATGCCTGTCCCAGAACCCACTCTGGTTTTGATTAGGTGCACGAGGTCGGGTGGGATCCTCAAACCCTCACTG
Source organism: Thryonomys swinderianus (assembly GCA_004025085.1). NCBI lineage: Eukaryota > Metazoa > Chordata > Mammalia > Rodentia > Thryonomyidae > Thryonomys > Thryonomys swinderianus. Next base: position 48,662 of record PVIC010002979.1, read on the forward strand.
AGGAGACAGAAGACCCACCCAGAGCACATGCTCTCCCTGAGAACGGCCCTGAATTTCTGTTCTGGGATCCTCACTTCCATTAAGACTGTGAAGGACCTGGCCCAGGTGCTGCCCAGACTCAAATGCAGGAAGGGTGTGGCTCTACCTGCATCCACTTGCAGGCACAGGGCTCCAGCCAGAGCCAGGGCTGGGCCTCGGGCCTCGCCTATCTGGTGTGGCACCTTCCTGAGAGTGCCAGGGCAAGAGTGGCCTCTACTTCCTTCCTCCCCAGGAGCCAGAGACCTTAGTCCCACAAGGATGAAGTGGTGGCCCCCAGGGCAGGGTTAGGGGCCTCAGGCCACCTGCAGCTGGATGCAGCAGTGACTCAGCAGGAAAGAGCCACCTGGTGTCCAGGACACTGGGGCAGAGGCAAGGCCAGCAGACACACAGGAAGTGACCAGCCAGGCAGAGCTGGGAGGGTGCTGGACAGCATAGGGACAGGAAGGGGACAGAGTGGAGGAGGAGGAGACCAGCAAACCTGCAGCTGTCACTCCCCTTCCTCTCTTGGGAATTAAGCTCCCCTGGTCTTTCCTTTTATTTGTATCTTTTTCTTTTTTCTTTTCTTTCTTTTTTTCTTTTTTTTTTAGAGACAGGGTCTCATTTTGTAGTTTAGCTTGGCCCTGAACTCACTATGTAGCCCAGGTTAGCCTCAAACTCAAGGAAATCCTTCTGCCTATCTCCTGACTGCTGGGATTACAGGTGTGAGCCACCACACCCAGCAGGAATTTTAAATTTTTAGGACTTCAAGCCTTAAAAATCCTCACAGGCCCTCATTTACTCCTACTGACCCCAAAACAGGCAAATCCCACCCCCCTCAATGAGTGACATTTTATGTAGCTACAATGTAAGTCACCAGTATATATAACACATGTATACATTCTGTTGGCTCCAGTGTTTGCAACATGTATTCTCTCCTGTTAGCCTTGAAGTTGTGTTCAGTGGGCCTCACATTTACAGTGTGTGACGTGTTGTGTTCCGCTGTGTGTCCTGGGTATCACTCACCCCACACCCACCCCAGTTTAAACTAGTATATAAAACTCCCCCATTTTTTACTTCCAGGCCCAGGTCTTTACTGAGTTCCCAGCTCCACTGGGCCAGGTGGTCAAATAGCTTTCCAGTTTGTCTTTCCGGGTCCAGATTTCCAACAACAGAGTGAATTTGGGTTCCCAGCAGAATTAGAGTCAAAGAGCTGGGCAGTCAAGAAGAATTCAGAAAGTAGCTCGGGACAAAAATATAACATCAAGAACTCGAGACCTCTTGCTACTGCGCTGGATAAGTCTGTGTAAGTGGTGAAGACTTTGAAAGTTACAGGTCCCCTGTTGACGTCATTAAGCACTAAATTGGCTTAGAGAAGAAAGTAAGTTTTTTATCATGATGTTTCCCCCTCCTGGATAGACAGGGTTTTAAGGTGAGTCTGGGGATCAGAAGGGTGACCCACAGTGGCCACGGTGCAGTGGGTGAGACCCTGGGCAGAGGAAGAGGACAGAGCAAGGGCCTGTCTCTGAGTGTCCTCACTGGCAGTGACTGGCAGGGCCAGGCTGGAAGGGCCCACACCTGGTACTAGGGTTTTAGGACAGCAGGGAAAACAAGGCAAGTACCTCCAAACTTGGGACGGCTGCTTGGATGGGGGAGGCTGGCGGTGTGTGCAGAAGGACACCAGGGAGGGCGCCCTCAGGGATCGGTCACCTTCCAGAGGCCTGGTAGATAGAAGGTCCAGAGACCAATCAAAGCAGATTGATTAGCAAGACAAGTACTGCAGCTTGGGCAGCAGGGATCCAAGCAGAGACTTCAGCCTACCCCCACATTTAGGGCAGTGGCTTTGAAGCCTGGGGCTGGGCACAGAACTGGAGCCTGGGACTGCAAAGAAGGAGTCAGTTGCTTTAGGCCTAGAACAGAGTGAGGCTGCTGGCAGGGGCAACATCTGCCACAATGCCTGCTTCACAGCAGGTTTTCTTTTTGTGTCACTATGTAGCCCTCCCTGGTTTTGAACTCAGGAAGATCCTCCTGCCTCAGACTCCTGAGCTCCCACAATAGGGAAGACATCCCAGTTTTTCAAGTATTTCACTCTAGAAAAGCATGTTGCAAGTCCAGATACAAAGCATGAATTTTGCCACAATCAGTAACCCCTTTTTCCCCTGCTCTGTAAAAGACAACCTCTCCTCTGCTTCTCACAGTGGTTTCTGTTCCTCCAAATGCTGTAGGAAGCTCCAGAGAGGTGCATTTTAATTTTGATAGAAGTAGACCCAGATGAGGCAGTGCATGCCTGTGATCCCAGCACTCTGGAGGCTGAGGCAGGAGCATAGCCTCAAGGCAGAGGCCAGCCTGGGCTACATGGTGAGAACCTGTCTCAAAAAGAAAAAATATTTCTTGGGCTGGAGATTTAGCTCAGTGGTTCCAGAGCCTCCCTAGTGAGTGTAAGGTCCCTGGTTTGATCCCCAGTAACCACATACCACAAATGCCAAACTTGGTGGCTCAAGCCTGTCATCCCAACCCTCAGGAGGCAGAGGCAGGATTGCTGAGTTCCAGGCTTGCCTGGGCTACATAGTGAGCTCAGGGCCAGCCTGAACTACAAAGCGAGATCCTGTCTCAAAAAATATATATAGGGCCGGAGGGTTAGCTCAGTGGTTCCAGCGCCTGCCTCACAAGTGCAAGGTCCTGAGTTCGATCCCCGGTAACCACGTATAATGCTGGGTGTGGAGACTCACGCCCACCAACAATCAACACCGCATACCACAATGCCGGACGTGGTGGCTCACACCTGTAATCCCAGCACTCGGGAGGCAGAGACAGGAGGATTGCTGAGTTCGCGGCGGCTTGCCTGGGCAACATAGTGAGCTCAGGGCCAGCCTGAACTACAAAGCGAGACCCTGTCTCAAAAAGAAAAAAAAAAAAAAAATATATATATATATATATATATATATATATATTTCTTTTATGAAGTGTGAAAATTGTTTTTGTTCCTCACATTTGGTGTGTGAAATCTTGAGTCCTTTGCCAAACCTGAGGATTTACTGTTTTCTTCTAAGACTTGGAGAGATGCATATCCTAATGAAAATGGTCACTAGATTTAAAGAGGCGCTGCGGGTGCTCAGTGCAGAGCATGTGCTTGGCTTGCCGCAGCCTGTGCTTTGCTCCCAGCCCCAAATTGACAAAAACTGTGACCCGTACCACACCCTCCAGTCCAGGAGGGCAGGTCACAACCCTGAAGCAGTCAGCCAAGCCACACGTGGCTAGTAACCGCCAGCTTCCCTCTTTGTGTCCCCAACCCCCCCCCCCGGGAAGCCACAAGAAGCCGGGGCCCTAGCCTCACTGGGCACAGGCTGCCCTTTTCTGTCTGGAACCTCCCTCTGCTGTCCACCCTGGAGCCTCTGCCCAAACCGGATGGCAGTGGCCAGGGTGCCTTCCGGTATAGCAGCCTGAGTGGACAGTGCAGACGGTCTCGCCCGTTTCTGCCTGTCCCCTCCAGGCTCAGCCCTGTGCCATGTGCAGCTGGGCGGCTGTCCTGGGCATGGAGGGTCCACCGTGGCTATTCTTTCTCCCTGGGATTGTCTCAGCAGCCCGGCTCACATTCCCTGGCAGTAAATGGACTTGGTAAATTTCCAAGAACTGTAAACTTACTAGAACTGCTGGTGACAGGGGAAAGCCACCGCCCCCTGGAGTGGCTGCCCTTTGACCTGGCACAGCCCTTCCTCTAAACTGGGCCCAAGGCCTCCCTTGTGGCCTGGAAACCTGGGGTCCCTCCCAACCCACCCTGGGCCAAACCACCTTGCCAAACCGGACTGGGTGCTGACTTCTAGGGAGGAAACTGGGAAGGTGCCCAGGTGGCCCAGGATGTGGATCCAGGCTAGTGCTCCCAACCAAGAGAGCTGCTTCTTGAATGTAGAGCCCACAGGAAGCAGCTCTTCTGCAACCCCAGGGACCCAGAGTTGAGTTTCTGACCTGGGGGCCATCCACCCCAGTACTGACCAACCCACTCTGGACCATCAGGCCCTATGCCCCGCTGACCTGGCACCTTGGGTTAGCTGCCTAAGGGACCTGGGCCAGACCGACTGGAAATGCAGTGTGGGGGAGGGGCAGCCCTGCTGGACTCATCACCCAGAACCAACTCTTACAGCCTCAGGAAAACCTGAGCACTGAATGGGCATTGGTGGAGATGAAAGACACACCTTGCATTTTCACTTATAATAATTCTTTGTGGTGGTTTAGTGATTCATTTTGGTTTAAGGTGTTTGTCTGTGTTTTTTGGTGGTGCTGGGGCTGGAACCCAGGGCCTTGGGCATGCTGGGCAGTTACTGAGCCACACTCTGCAGCCCAGGTGTATTTACTGAGCCAGGATCTATACTAGGGATGTAACCTGGGGCCCTAGCACTGAACACATCCTCAGCAGCCCCCCTTCTTTTGAGATGAGGTCTTGCTAAATTGTTTGGGCTGGGCTTGAATTTTCCATCTGCTGCTTCAGCCTCCCAGTGGTGGGGTTACAGGCATGCACACTTCAACCAGTGCACTCAAGTATTTATATAAAAGTAACAGGACTGAGATTCACTTCAAATTCCCAGGACAGGCAACACCCAGAGCCAAGAGTTGCTGCCTGTTTCACACAATGGCTTTAGGAGCTGGCAGAGCTGTGCTACCAGCTCAGTTATCCAGCAGCCTGTTTACTTCCACTGATGACACCATGCATACCACGGGCTGTACAGCCTGGCACATGCATCAGACTCCTGTGTGCCTCAGGGTCCCAGGCTCCATCTGCCCTCTGACCCTGTGTGCTCTACAGTTCCAGGGTTTCCCGGGGCAGGAAGAGCTGGCTGGATACTGGCTTGGGTGACCACAGCCCAGTGGCTCGGGTTAACTCCACGATACTTCCTGCAGCTGGGCAAGGGCCCTGGGGAGACCAGTTGGCCCCATGGACAAGTGAACTTGGGATCTCCTGATGCCAGGACATTGCTGGGAGGGTGGCAGTGTGGACCTAGACCTTTCTACACCTCACCCTTTTGTCCACAGATATTACCATGACCCCTTCTACCCTGTCTGCTCTGAGGTACAGTGGGACCCCACACCTCTCCTGGTGGTGTGGAGGGACAGACTCTGAGCAAGTCACCTGGGTCTTTATCCTTTATTGGACCCACGAAGGGCTTCAGGGCAGCACACCAGGAGACGTGGAGCACAGTGCCTGAGACCACATGCTACCCAATCTGTTAAGGGGAAACAGGCTGCTTTGGCAGCGGTTTTTGGCTGCTAGGAGCTCTTGTGGGGTGACCACAGGCCACACTGGAAGGAAAGTCTGGAGGACATACCACAGCATGCTGTTGTCTGGGGCCATTTCCCCAGGGAGCCAGGGAGGGGAGGGCGTGGGCAGTGAGGGCCTTGCCACCAGTTGAGGGGACAGCAGCAGGCTGTGGAAAATGAGGTTCTGGCCGGCAAGGCAAATCATTGAAGCCTCTGGGGCCATACCCAGAGAAGGGTGTGTGGGCAGCCAACACCCCAGGCCTGGCTGGTGTCCTCTCACCTGGGTGGGCCCTCTCCCAGGAGCAGGGCCCGGGGAGGCACTATCTCTTCGCAGCTAAAGCTGTGGTCCCTCTCGTGAGAGTAAAGTGCACATGCTCACGAGTGTGGCGGCAGTACAGGGCCTGTGTCCAGGCTGCTGCCAGGCCTCCATGGAGGCTGTGGGAAGATGGTTCTTCCATCTGGAGCACTGGTTCATGAAAGGAGTGAACCTTGGCCACTCCCAGCTGTACCACTGGCTGCTGAGCAGATCGTGCAGGGCGCTCACCCTCTTCCTGTGTGAAGTCAGTGGGGAGGAAGGCGGGGAGCACAGGGGCAGGCGGGATCTGAGAAGGAGAGGAGCCTGGGCACCACGCAGCCCAGGAAGGGAGGCCACACCCTCTGCCCTTCTTCCGCCTGGTGCTGGCGGCCTCAGGTGGCCACTTTGATGCCAAAGTGTTTCCGCAGCTGCTCCAGGAAGACAAAGGTCAGCACAGTGTGTGGGATTAGACGAATGCCGGCAGGAAAGAGGCCCTGGGCAAGGAGTGGGGAGGGACATGTGAAGGGCCGGGAGGGCAAGACCAGCCACCCTGACCCCAGGCTTGTTGCCTGCAGTACCTTGTAAAAGGCCAACGGTCCTAGTTTGGCCGTCTCCACAGCGCAGTGAAAAACCCCCTGCAGGAGACAGAGTGAAGAGGTACAGGAAGTGGCTTCTCACTGGGGGGACAGATGCACCCCCTTCTCTGGTACCAACTGGATACAGTGGCCTTGAGGCCTCAAGGGGTCTCTGGGTGTAGGTGGGAGCCCTGAGGACACTAATGGGGGAGCTCGCTGCTGAGGGCCCTCCTGCCTACAGACAGCCAACCAGGATGGGGCAGCCCAGGGCTAGGGCTGAGAACAAATCTGTGACAGCCAGTGACAGGGAGGGTCAGGGAGAAGAACACAGGACGATCACAGGCACTTTGGGGTCTGGAAATACTGCAGTAACAGGGGAGCTGGGGCCAGACACCCAGACTAAGGCTGCATTCCTAGGCCTGGGGTTCCACTGAGCACCTTTAATGTGCAAGGGAAATTGGCTCACTTATTTTCAGCTTTTTTTTTTTTGAGACAGGGTCTTGTTTTGTAGTTCAGGCTGGCCCTGAGCTCACTATGTAGCCTAGGCAAGCCTCGAACTCATAGCAATACTCCTGCCTCTGACTCCAGGGTGTTGGGATTACAGGCATGAGCCACCACACCTGGCACTGTGGTGTGTGGTACTGATTGCTAGTGGTGTGAGTCACCATGCCCGGTACTGTTGTATGTGGTTACCAGGGATCAAACCAGGGACCTTGTGCTTGCTAGGCAAGTGCCAGAGCCACTGAGCTAAATCTCTGGGCCCTATTTTCAGCTTTTTGACACAGGGTCTCACTCTGTGATCCAGGATATCCTCCAACTCATAGTGATCTTCCCGCTTCAGTGTGAGTTTTGGGATTACAGGCACATGCTACCACACTCAGGAGGAAACAAGGCTTAAAGCAAGGCATGGGCACTAGAAAGGCAAAGCTCTCTCCAGCCCCACAGGGTTCTCCATAGGAACACAACTGGAAGGGAAGGGCAGAGTGGGGACAGCTCCACCCAGCATCCCCACAGCCCCATGGCGATGGCCATCACCACAGGGTGAGGCCACAGGGCTAAGGGGAAGGACCCAGTGGTGGACGGTAGGACACCAGCATGGGCTTACCTGGTACTCGCCCTTGGAGTTCATCAGGCGAGTCTTCAGCACGTCCAAGGGCTGGCACAGGAAGGTGGCACACCCACCCTAAGGAGAGGACTTGTCACAGAGGGCCTGTGCATGCCCCCCACACCAGCCTGAAAGAGCTCTAGGCTCCCAGCCCCACCCCCTACAGGCCTGGAGTCCTAGGAGAAAAGACCCCAGGAAGGGCCTTAGTTTGGACAGACACAGTGTCTATTTCTGTACCCCCAAGAGGTGCTACAGGCTCATGCCCACCTCCCACTGCTTCATACCAGCACCTCACCCCAGGTGCCCTCAAACCCCAGGGCCAGCCGCTCACCGCAATAAAGCTGGAGACAAAGTGGGTGAAGATGTTGTCAGACAGGTACCCAGTGCTAAGGACCAGCTGCTTGGCCTGATCGTAACAGGATAGCTGCAGGTAGACAGGGGCAGCAGGCAGAGGCTCACATGACCACCCTGCAGTAGCCAAGCATTTGCCCCCATAACCATCACACCTGTGTGCAGGCAAGTCTGGAGGCCAGACAAGGGGTTGGCCCTGACCCACCCATGCCTACCCAAGGGGCAGCAGGCAACTCATGTGCCCACTGCCTTACTCTGAGCCCTGCCCTGTGTGAAATCCCTACCTGGCCCACGGTGACCAGGGCTCCGCGGCTGGACGCCATGGTTGCCCCAGAGAATAGCCTCCTCAGACCCTCTGCAAGAAGAAAGGTGAAGTCAGCACCCAGCGCAGCCCCTGGTGGGGAAGGGGCTTCCACCAAAGTGCCTGCTCTACTCACCTTCACGGGCCACACGGTACAGGCCATCCAGGGCATGGGCATAGCTGCCGGGACACAGAACAGGTCACAGAAGACTCACTCTGACCACCAGCCCCAGGCTCCATGCCCTTCCACAGGAGTATCACAGGGACAACAGCCTTGACAGATTCCTCCCTGGAGATTCGCTTGAATTTCAGCTGCTCTCAGGGGGTTGCCAGCTCAGGCTGCTCCTGTCTGCAGGCAAAGCCTAGGCCACCCCCACTCCCCAGGGCCCCAGGTTTGGTGAGGTGCTACCCCTTGGGAAGGAGTGTCTGGGGGAAGAAACCGTAAACTGCCTGAGGATCCCCAAGGGGAGGGTGAGCCAGCTTTGTTATAATCAGAGGACACTGAACATCACACACAAGGCCATGGATGCCATGTCGTCCCCTGCTGCCACCCTGGCAGTGGGCAGGGAAGGGCTCTGTGCTGGTATGGGCATGTTTGTCTCCTCCCATTCAGCCTCTGACACCCCTACCACCAACACCAGAAACAGGCCCAGGACTGTCCCTAGGTGCCAACAGCCCGTCCTGGGGGACCAAGATGACTCTATGACTCAAGAACAGCCACTTACAGCATTTACTCCTGAAAACCACCAGCCTCCCACCCATTCCACGTGAGCCCAAGGCAGCACAGTCTGGAGGAGCCCCTGGCACATCAGCCTAGGGCCACTCAGGGTCCCTCCTGCCCTCATTTGGCCCACTGCTCACTTGCGCCGCTGGTTCACAGGCAGCTTCATGTCATTCTGCATCCTGAAACAGAAGGGCGGCTGGTGGACACTACTCATGGGCCTGAGGGTGGTGGGTGAGTGGACAGGTCGGCCTGCCCATGACCCCGGTCATCGGTGGCCTCCCTGCAAGCTGACAGCCCGACCTTGGGAGTGGGGGTCCTCACAAACCTGACATTGACCAAGTCTGCAGGGGTCCCCACGAAGCCTCCGGTTAAACCTGTGATGACAAAAGTGCCAGGCCCAAGTGATTCTTGCTCCCCCAGCCCCAGGCCAGCCTCAGCCACCACCCAGTGCTCACCGCTGATGCCTCCAAGCAGCACCTTGCTGTAGAAGGGGACAGGCCCCTGGCTGCCCTTGGTCAGGCGGTCCCGCACAGTCTCATAGATAGCAAACCGTGTGAGGGAATAGGTCATCTGGGAAAAGGATCCGGCTCAGGGATGGCCATGCCCCACCCCAGCCTCAGTGCAGGCACACAGAGAGACTACCCAAGGCCACCTGGCCAGCAAGCAGCTGCACCAGCTTGCAAACCCAGGGCTGCACAGTCCTCTTCCTCCCACCTCCCCCAACCTCAGTTTTCCCATCTGTAATTGGAGGTTTTGGCCCAGGAGTAGAAACAGAGCTGCCATCCTGCAAGGCAGAACCCTGGAGCACATAGATGGGGTTACAGGCCTGTAGGAAGAGGAGGAAGCTTTGCTCCTTAGGGTACCCACTGCAGCCTGGCTCTGGGATGGCCCATTTCAAGGAGAGAACAGGGAAGAGCTCTTGTGATGGAGGCCAGAGGGCACCTGGGCAACAGCGCACCTGTCTGCACAGTGAGGCGCTTAGGCCGTTGTAGAGCGCCAGGACACCATCGGTGCGCACCACCTGCAGGGCCATGCCGGTCATGCGCAGCTTCACCTCCTGCTGTGTCTGCAGGTGCACCTGTGGCAGGGATGGGTCACTTCTGCAGAGCTGGGCGCTGCCTCCTGGACCAAGGCCGGCAGAGGCCAGGAGCAGCAGCTTCCCCAGAACTGCCCTTATTGAGGGCCCCCACAACAACCTGCAGGCTCTGTGCCATCTGGAGACAGGGACGCTGAGATGGGGCAGTGGAGAGGCACCTCAGGGACCCTGGCTGGGAACTCCTCGTTCAGCCTGGAATCTATTCCCACTCTGGTTTTACAGTAGTGGAAAGCATTGTTCCTCTCTCTACCCCTAGACTTCCTCCCTGGATACCCCTGAATCTGTGCACAAGACATGGAAAGGGGACAGCAGAGACCACAGGCTCAGCAATATGAGTGAGAGATGTGGGACCCCAGACCGGGGGCCCCTGTCTGGGCAAGGAGTGGCTGTGAGGATGGAGTTAGGACCTGGGGGCACTGGGGCAGATCAAGGAGCCTTGAAGTCGTTTTTTTTTTTTTTTTTTTTGAGACAGGGTCTTCTTTTTGTAGTTCAGGCTGGCTCTGAGCTCACTATGGAGCCCAGGCAAGCCTCAAACTCAGCAATCCTCCTGTCTCTGCCTCCCAAGTGCTGGGATTACAGGCATGAGCCACCACGCCCGGCACTGTTGAAGTCAGTTTTTAAAGGGCCACCCCAGAGGCCCTGGTGAGCAACCCAGAGAAAATCCCTGGCCACTCTTCCCTGAGGCTAGGTACTGTCCAGTTCTTGCAGGATGGATACCTGGGTGGCCATCTTCCCTGACAACCCAGGCAGTGTTCTGCAGCCAGGGGCATCTGGGTGAAGGGAGTTAGTGACACCCAAAGGGGCCTCCGACAGGAGTAGGAAGCAGGGACTTACTAAAATGGGCTGCAGGCTCTGATTGCTGGGCCCCTCAGAGGCATCAGATGGTCATGGTTCCAGGAGAGCTAAGGGAAACAGCCTGGAGGAGAGGGCTTCCCTTTCCCAAACCCAGCCATGCCTTCTTGTTCGCTAGGACTCTGCCTCTCTGATGGCCAGAGCAGCCTCTGGGCCCCTTGGCTGGACCTGAGCAGGTCTTGTCCAGGACGAGCAAGGTCTGGTCTCCCACATGTACCTGAGGGCCAGAGCTTTTACTAATGAAAAGTCAGTTAAAAACTTGAGTTCCCAGACTGAGGGATGGGCCTGGACCATTCAGCAGCCTTAGGAACCACCCCAAAGATGGGTCAACAGTTCGCCCACATGTGCTGATATGACAGCTCTGGGTGGAGGTGAGGGAAGGGGTGTCCAGACCAGCAGAACTCTGTCCTTAGGCCACCTCGTGACCAAAAGACACGCCCCTGGCCGACTGGGTAAAGCCTCAGGCCTTCTTTGTTCTCTGTGGTGAGGCAGGGTCAGAAAATGTCCCTTGGCCCTTGGCTGGCCTTCAGAACAAGGACAGCTCTGTGTTTTATTTCACTCCATAAACAGTTTTCTCAGAGAAATAAAGTTAAAAGTGCACATGTGCTTCCCTGGGGCCACACGCACTCAGGGTCTGTGGGCATCTCATCAAGGCCATGCCTCCCTCCCACCTCCCTCCTGGGTTCAACTCCCACGCCAGAGTTACTAGGGGGAATGGCGCCTTCCCAGCCTGTACCGACCCCCCCCCACCACCACTCAGGGAGTCCCCAGGTTCAACACGTGTGTCTTCTCACAGACAGGCCACCACTTTTAACCAGGCAGAGTGCCACGGAATACGGCGGGAGGGGGAAGGGCTCAAGGGGCAAGATCAGACTGTACTAAAGAGCAGAGCTGGGGCCCCAAGGGCGTCCGCCAAGAGCAGGGAAGCTAGGCTGCCCACGCGCCCCGGCCACCACCTGCGAGGTCACCTGCATAATAAACTGGGCTCTCCGCTCCTCCCGGCGGGCGCCACAAGAGGCGCCGCAGGCCCAAGGCCCTCGAGACACGGCAGGACGACCTCGGTCAGGGCGGGTGTGGGCGTCGCCGGCGCCTGCACCCCGCGGCCGCGGTAATCACCGGGTGCGCATCTCGGACGCGACACCGCAGTGTCCCGCCGGCGCCAGGCCCCGTCCTGGCCCCGGGCCTGGTCTCACCTTAAGCAGGTCCAGTGGGTGAGTGCAGCAGGCGGCCCCGCAGGAGGCCAGCCCCCCGAAGTACCAGCGCGACACGCGCGTCTCGGCTGCCATGGCCCCAGGAGCGCTCGGCCAGCCGCTTCCCCGGGCCGACGTCAGCCCCGGCCTGACTCGACCCGACTGGACCCACAGCCCTAGAGTAGCTGCCGGGAGACCGGTTCAAAGTGCCACGGTGCGCCCGCGCCCCAAGCAACCAATGCGCCCGCGCGGCCAGGGGGCGGGCCGCGAGCCCACGCCCCCGAAAGAGCGGCTTCGAGACCACGCCTCGAAAGGCGGGGCCTGGAGCCCACGCCCCTGAAAGATCGACTTCGGGGAGGGGCCTGGAGACCACGCCCCGAGCCGGGTGCCGCGAGACCACGCCCCCGAAGGAGGCGGGCTGGTGGTTTGTCAAACCTGACTGAATGATCCACCTCCGTGCCCCATCCTGGCGTCTTGCGCTTCGCTGGAGGTCACAGGTCATTTACTCCCAGAAGCTCTGGCCCCTCCTAGCCAGCCTCGCAGTCTGAAACTGCCCAGGACCCTGGTTCAGGTGTTAACGCCTGTCACACCCGCGGGGAACACTGCATAGTAGACCTATGACCCCACCCTCCTCTTTGGTCCAGCCGTGGAGGGACAAAAATCCTCCATGGGGCCAGCCTGCCGGTTAAATAAAAACTAGGGGCAACAGGCAGCCAGAAGCCAAGAGGTAGGCTCAGGCTTCTGGGAGACCTAGGATATGCCAGCTCCAGGGAGCCCCAACGTCTCACTCTGCTCCCACTTAACAGTGAGGAAGGACCTGCATCTCACAGCTCTGACACCCTCCCTGTATTTGCCTGACAGCCACTCAGAGAGAAAAAAAAAACAAGTGGCTCTGGCCCTGAGGTCATCAGTCAGAGGGCTGGGCTGTGGAGTTGGTGTTGGCCTCAGGCTGTACTCTTGTCTGGTGTCTTAGTAGTGTCACCAGCCAGAGGACAGTTTCCCTAGAGACTGAGGAAGGTGCCTGTGGACAGAGCCAGCCAGCGGGGGAGAGGGGCATGAGGAAGCCCAAGGGGAGAGAAACATGCCTAAGAAACTAGAGAGATCAGACTTCAGGCTCAGAGCAGACACGGAACTGGCCTGAGAAGGAAATGTCTGCACCAGGAGAGGGGTGGCTTCCTTTCTCAGGGCCACACAGGCTCCCATCCCATTCAGGGCAAGTGGCTGTGCCTGTGGCTGTGTTTCATCTGGTGTAGAACCACAATGTCCACCAAGTCCAAAATTACAATTCATAAAAGTGGAGGTGGCAATGCCAGGTGTGGTGGCTCACTCCCGTAATCACAGCAATCAGTACCAAACACCACAATGCTGGGCATCACACCTCCAATCCCAGCACTGGGGAGGCAGAGGCAGGAGGGTAGAAGTGAGTTCGAAGCCAGCCTTAAATACAAAGTGAAACCATGTCTCAAAAAAGAAAAGAAAAAAAAAAGTGTTGTTGGCAATTAGCTGTGGTGGTACATTCCTATAATCCCAGCAGTTGGGGGCTGAGGCAGGACTGCCTCAAGTTTGAGGCTAGCCTGAGCTACAATGAGTTCAATGCCAGTCTCAATTATATAGCACAATATCAAGACCCTGGCTCATTAAAATAAGAAAGAAAAAAGTAGAGGGGAGGTGACAGAAACCAGGAAGTAGGAACTAGGGGGCCACACCAGTGTCCCTACATCTGTGTGACAGCCCAGGGGGAGAGGACTGGAAACCTGCTGCTGGCAGAAGACTAGTCCAAGGGAGGAGGCATGCAGCTCACAGAACAAGGACCAGCCCAGGTGGAGATGGCAGGCAGAGGAGTAAAAGCCAAGTTGTGGGAAGGAGCAGGAAGCAGGCTGCCAGCTGAGCCCAGGTACCCAACATGCTATAAGAGTGTCCTCTCGGGCCGGAGGGTTAGCTCAGTGGTTCCGGCGCCTGCCTCGCAAGCGCAAGGTCCTGAGTTCGATCCCCGGAAACCACATATAATGCTGGGCGTGGAGACTCACGCCCACCAGCAATCAACGCCGCATACCACAATGCCAGGCGTGGTGGCTCACGCCTGTCATCCCAGCACTCGGGAGGCAGAGACAAGAGGATTGCTGAGTTCGCGGCGGCTTGCCTGGGCTACACAGTGAGCTCAGGGCCAGCCTGAACTACAAAGCGAGACCCTGTCTCAAAAAAAAAAAAAAAAAAAGAGTGTCCTCTCATCGCCAGCAGTTGTGCTCAGTAGAAACATAGCTCCTACTGGTGAGGTGGTGAGGCCAACCCCGTGCCCTGAGGACAGCCCCCTTTCGAGTCCAGGAGGCAGGGGAAAGCTTTTTCTGTGCAGGAACCATCACTCCAAGACTGGACTGGGTCTGGCTCTCAGGGACAATGGGGCAAGAGGCAGGAGGGGCTGGGCAGGGGCTGGTCCTGAGCTCCAGTGTGGGAAGCAGAACCTGCTAGAGAAGACTCTTCAGGCCTGGAGATCTGCACTGGATGCTGCACCAACTAGCAGTTTCAAGATCTGCACTTATCAAACAGTGCTACCCAGCTCCCAAGGTTAATGTGCGACCTTTTGAATTGCTGCATTGGGATGCCTAATTAAGAAAGTCTTAAACCTTCTGGCCTAGACTGCTGACCACTGTTCTTTTATCATGACACGTACTGCTCTGCCCTCCCGTGACATGTAGGTTTAGATACAAATTTAAAACTTATTCTGCAACTCTGCAGGATGATTGACTATATGGTAGATTTATTTTTCTGAGATTTGCTTTAAAGTTAACAGTATAGGGAAACATAGGTTAAGTATAGGGAAATTATATCTTAAACTTGAGGGAGTTAACCTAAGAACAGGATAATCTATACTTAAGGCTTTACTTTGATAAGAAAATGTTCTGAGCCGGGGGTGGTGGCTCACACCTATAATCCCAGCACTTGGGAGGCAGAGGCAGGAGGATTGCTGAGTTTGAGGCTTGCCTGGGCTCCATAGTGAGCTCAGAGCCAGCCTGAACTACAAAGCGAGACCCTGTCTCAAAAAAAAAAAAAAAAGTTCTGATACTATACATTCTTGTAAACAATCTGAGACCATTGGTGATGTCACTCCTGACCTTCAAATCTGTGTAAATACTGTTCTCAATAAACAAGGTGCCTGCTCAGTATTGACTGAGAGGTTTTCCCGATCCCAACTTTGCCTGTCCTGTATTTTTTTTTTTTTTTTGAGACAGGGTCTCACTTTGTAGTTCAAGCTGGCCCTGAGCTCACTATGTAGCCCAGACAAGCCTCAAACTCAGCAATCATCCTGCCTCTGCCTCCCCAGTGCTGGGATTACAGGCATGAGCCACCACGCCTGGCACTGTGGTATGTGGTATTGATTGCTGGTGGGCCACGCCCAGCATTGTATGTGGTTACTGTGATCAAACTCAGGATCTTGCACTTTCGAGGCAGGCGTTGGAACCACTGAGTTTAGTCTCCGGCCATGTCTTGTATATTTTTCTTTTTTTTGAGACAGGGTCTGGCTTTGTAGTTCAGGCTGGCACTGAGCTTACTATGTATCTGAGGCAAGCCTTGAACTCAGCAATCCTCCTGTCTCTGCCTCCTGAGTGCTGCGATTACAGGCGTGAGCCACCACGCCTGGCTGTCTTGTATTTTTCTTAATCTTCACCCCCCCCCCCCATTTAGGTGCTGTCCGATTTTGCAGGCTGGCTTGGGCACTCCAGGCTGCTTTTCCCAGGATTCATAGGGCCCCTGGCATGGCACATCCAGGGCACAGCTGTGGCAGCCCTCTGCTTAAGTGGAGGTGCAGAGATGTGCCCCTGGAGAATCATTAACTCAAGGAAATGCCATAGGCAGCAGGCTGGGAAAGGAAGCCGTCTTAGGGAGTGGCAGGGTATGTGGTCTGGGTTTGCTCACACTAGAGCTGGGCAAGTGCTTCAGGAGACAGTGCCCCATGGCCTCTCAGAGGGGTCCCCCAAGGTTCCTGTAACAGAAACTAAGGCCAGTGGGTATGCCCCCAGGATACCTGTCTAGGCATCATGTTCCCCAAACAGGGTGCTCTGGCCAGGCGTGGTGGCTCATGCCTGTAATCTCAGCACTCGGGAGGCAGAGACAGGAGGATTGCTGAGTTCGAGGCTTGCCTGGACTACATAGTGAACTCAGGGCCAGCCTGAACTACAAAGCGAGACCCTGTCTCAAAAAGGAAAAACAAAAAACAAAAAACAAAAAAACCAGGGTGCTCTGGCACACTGCAGCCTCCCACCCCATCGCCTTGACTGCAGGTCCAGGTCTAGGCTCTGGCCAAGAGCCTACTGAGGAAAAACACATCCTCCCTGGCAGGCTGTGCTGGAAAGGCTCTGCCACAAGAAAGGGGTGGAGGGTCCTTAGAGCAAGTCTGGCTGCATGGCAGGGATGGATGGGTCTGCACCCTGTGGTTGCCCAGTACCTGCTGGCTTTCCTGGGGGCTTGGCAGGCCCACACCTACAAGTCCCTGCTGCCCTCAACCTTGCAGGTGGCCAGTGAGTCCTCCCCTCTTGCAGCAGGCGTTCTGGGGTCAGGGGCTCAGCCCCCAGCCACAGCTACACCGTTGGTACTTGGACTTCAATGTTTCCATCAGTGCCACACTTATACTACTTTAAAAATGCCAGTAGCCCCAAGGAGGGGAAAAAAATGCCAGGAATCACTGGCACACACCAGCGGCCCAGACCCTGGGAAGCAGAGGCAGGGCTGCAAATTCAAGCCTAGTCCAGGAAATTTAGTAAAGCCCTACTCAACAAAACAGACAAGTAAAATAAAATTAAAAAGGGTTGGAGATATAGCTCAGTAGGAACACCCTGGGTTCATTCCCTGGTACTTCCAAAAGACAGTGCTGGTATCTACACGCAGGGAAATCTCTCATCCAAATTGCAGGCTTGCCACCTGGCTGCTTTATATGGGACACCACCAGCTGTGAGTTCCAAGACAGACCCCTACACACAGGGAACTGAGGAACGTCTGCAGACCTTCAGCTGCCTGGATAGTGGGTGGCCAGGGGTAGGACTGACCTAGGAAGGCCTTGGCCACACTACCACACATGACACTTTCGTGTGACATGGCCCCAGCAACAGATTCACACGCACACACCAGCCTCAACAGTGTATTTTCCTCAGCAGCCTCAAGACGGGTTGTGGACTGGCCAACTCTGGAGAGGCCTCCATGCTCTGCACAAGCAGCGGTGTCCTCCCTTCCTGGCACAGTAGGTACATCTTGCCCCCCAGATGGACTTGGCCGCTAGTGACAGTCACTGCAGTCCTCTAAGCCCCTGTCTGGGAGCCTGGTGCTGGGAGTGGAGTGGGCCAGCATGGGTGGGCAAGGCCTCACCCGGGTCCCAGGGCCTCCAATCCAAAGTCCTCAGCACTGGGGGCTACTCTAGAACCACAGTGCCACCCACGGCTTCCAGGGCCGCCTTAATCTTCTCGGCCTCGGCTTTCGCGACATTGGCTTTGATTTCCTGGGGTAGTGACTCCACCAGCTTCTTTGCCTGGTTGAGAAAGCAAAATCAGAAGGGGTTCCTTGGATGGCATAAGCAAGCCCCCGTGGGAGCAAGCAGCACCACTGCAGAGAGGGGCCCCGTGGCACGGCGCCCACCTGGACAAGGTTGATGCCCTGGATGTAGGTCTTGATCTCCTTAATCAGCTTCACTTTGTCCACAGGCTTTGCCTCTGTCAGGCGGACGGTGAAATGTGTCCGTTCCTTCTGTTTGGGGAGCTCCTCCTCCTCTGCTGGCTGGGGGGTGGCAAAGGGGCTCAGTGATCAAGCTCAGGAGGGTCTCCATGGGTACTCTTGAGCCCTGTCTGTGTGTGTCCTCCCTCAGCACTAGCCAGGCTTCCCACTGTCTGCTCAGAAATGCGCCTCCCACCCCTCATCAATTCTTTTTGAGGCACGGTCTCACTACGTAGCCCAGGGTGGCCTTGAACTCATGATACTCCTGCCTCAGCCTCCCAAGTGCTGGGATTACAGGTGGCTGCTACCAATGCATGGCTCCTGTCATCAATTCCACTTCTCTTATCCACTAAAAAGTTATGACAGGGGAGCAATACAAAGCAAAGCTTTGTGGGTGTGGAAAAGCCATGCTGCTCAGTCCTCAGGAAAGCACGAGCACACGCATGTCAGTGATAAACACCTTATCTCTCTTTTTTAGACAAGGCAAGTTGGACAAGCCAGGCTTACAGAGGTGCACCACTGCACTCCACTTCTGACAGGCACACAGAGGAATGTGCAGTGAGCTCCTGTGCCTCCATGAGAAAGGTCTGTGAAGGGTCTGCATGTCCCACAGCAGGGTGGTTTGCCATGCCTGTTTGTTCTGTTTTGGGTATTTTTTGTTTTGTTTTGTTTTTGTTTTTTTGAGACAGGGTCTTGCTTTGCAGTTCAGGCTGGCCCTGAGCTCACTATGTAGCCCAGGCAAGCCTTGAACTCAGCAATCCTCCTGCCTCTGCCTCCTGAGTGCTGGGATTACAGGCGTGAGCCACCACGCCCGGCACTGTGGTATGTGGTATTGATTGCTGGTGGGCTTGAGTCTCCACGCCCAGCATTGTATGTGGTTACCGGGGATCAAACTCAGGACCTTGCACTTGCAACGCAGGCGCCAGAACCACTGAGCTAACCCTCCGGCCACTGTTTTGGGTATTTTGAGGAAAGTCTCACACTGTAGTTCAGCCTGGCCCTGAACTCACTATGTGGCCCAGGCAGTGATCTTCCTCTCTGAGTCTCCTAAGTGTGGGGGACTACAGAGGAGTAGCGCATGCCCTGCCTTTATTTTATTTTATTTTTTTTTTGGTACATAAACTAGTCCAGTCTTAAACTCACAATCTCCCTGCCTTAGCTTCTTGAGTGTTGATATTACAAGTCTGGCCCTGCTTCCTGCTAGTGATTAGTAGCACTCCATGGCCATCCATGCTAGGCAAAGAGGAGCTCCCTACTGAGTTATATTCAGTGACCACAAACCTTTTAGAGCTTTCAGTGACAACAAACAGGCATTGCATTATGTGCACGAGGGGTTCATCATCAATGCCTTAGGTAATCAGCCTTTAAAACAACCTTCCAGGGCCGGGGATTTAGCTCAGTGGTTCTGGTTCCTGCCTTGTAAGCACAAGATTCTGAATTTGATTCCTGGGACCAAAAACAAAGACAAAAAAAATACCAAACAAACCCAAATATAAAACCATAAAACCACCTTCCAATTGGGCATAGTGGTAATTTCAGTACCTGGGAAGCTGAGGGAAGAGGCTCACTGTGAGTTCAAGATCAGCCTGTGCTACAGTGAGTTCAAAGCTACCCTGAACTACACAATGAAACCTTGTATCGAAAAACTAAATAAATGCCGGCGTGGTGGCTCACACCTGTAATCCCAGCACTTGGGAGGCAGAGGCAGGAGGATTGCTGAGTTTGAGGCTTGCCTGAACTATACAGTGACCTCAGGGCCAGCCTGTATTATGAGACCCTGTCTCAAAAAAAAAAAAAAGAAAAACCACCTAGGGCCGGAGATTTAGCTTAGTGGTTCCAGCACCTGCCTCGAAAGCTCAAGGCCCTGAGTTCAATCCCTGGTAACCACATACACTGCTGGGCATGGTGATTCACGCCCATCAGCAAACAATGCCACATACCACAGTGCCAGGCGTGGTGGCTCATGCCTGTCATCCCAGCACTCAGGAGGCAGAGGCAGGAGGATTGCTGAGTTTGAAGCTTGCCTGGGCTACATAATGAGCTGAGGGCCGGCCTGAACTACAAAGCAAGATCCTGTCTCAAAAAAAAAAAAAAAAAAAAAAAAAAAAAAAAAAAAAAAAAAAAAAAAAAAAAAAAAAACACCTAAACCGGGCGTGGTGGCTCACGCCTGTAATCCCAGCACTCAGGAGGCAGAGACAGGAGGATTGCTGAGTTCCAGGCTTGCCTGGGCTACATAGTGAGCTCAGAGCCAGCCTGAACTACAAAGCGAGACACTGTCTCAAAAATAAAAAAAAAAACAAAAAACAAAAAACACCTAAATAAAATAAATTTAAAAATCCCAAGTACCTCAAACCAAAACAAACAAACAAACAACAACCTTTCATTTTTTTTTTTTTTTCAGTACTGGGGATTAAACTTGGGCCCTTGTGCTTCCAAGGTTGGTACGTTATCACTTGACCTAAATCCTTGGCCCTCATTTTTTTTGGATACAAAGGATCAAACTTGTGATCTTACACTTGAGAAGTAAAGGCACCAGAACCACTGAGCTAAATCCCCAGCCCAACCTTCCACTTTCAGAAGGGAGAGATGTTTCCTAGATTCTAGAATCATTATCCATCACCCCTAGTGCAGTGGTCACTGGACCCTGAATTCTCTGCAACGAAGGGGGTAAGAGCAGGGACCCAGAAAAGAGACCTGCCCCTAGGCTGACAATCGAACATAATATGCACCTTCAAGTTGTTGTTGTTTTTTTTTTTTGAGACAGGGTATCACTTTATAGTTCAGACTCGCCCTGAGCTCCTTGTGTGGCCCAGGCTACCCTCAAACTCACAGCAATCCTCCTGTCACTTCATGAAGTGCTGGGATTACAGCTGTGAGCAATCACACCAGGCATTGTGTTATATGGTACTGATTGCTGGTGGGCATGACTCACCACACCCAGTATTGTGGTATGTGGTTACCAGGGATCAAAATGGGAGCTTGAGCTAGCAAGGCAGACAAAAGAACCACTGAGCTAAATCCCCAGCCCCATGTGGCTGTTTCTTTTAGACATCCAAACCTATTCCTGGCCAGCCAGGAGATGTAGCAGCTCATGCTTCCCCTTGCTGCTTCCAGCCCCATCAGAATGGAAAGACAAACTGCAGCCTGGGGGACAGGGATTTAGCTCAGTGGTTCTGGTGTTTGAACTGACCTGCAGTTCAATCTCTGGTACCACATATCAGTGCTGGGGATGGTGGCTCACAACTGTAATCTCAGCATTCAGGAGGCAAAGGCAGGATTGCTTTGAGTTCAAGGCTAACTTGGGCTATATAGTGAGCTCAGGGCTAGCCTGAACTACAGAGACACTGTCTCAAAAAACTAAAAAAAAAATTTGATGGTTAAGGAAAAGGAAACAAAGCTTATGTATATAAGGGGCAGGGAGTTGTAGGGAGGGCAGGAGAATGGGAAAAAAAATGAAATTCAAGATGTGTCATGTACTGATACAAATTCTTTTTTTTTTTTTGAGACAGGGTCTCACTTTATAGTTCAGGCTGGCTCTGAGCTCACTATGTAGCCTAGGCAAGCTTCGAACTCTGCAATCCGCCTGTCTCTGCCTCCTGAGTGCTGGGATTACAGGCGTGAGCCACCACACCTGGCACTGTGGTATGTGGTTACCGGGATCAAACTCAGGACCTTGTGCTTGCAAGGCAGGCGCCAGAACCACTGAGCTAACTCTCTGGCCCATGGTACCAATTCTTTTTTTGTTTGTTTGTTTGGTTTTTTTTTGGTTTTTTTTGAGACAGGGTCTCGCTTTGTAGTTCAGGCTGGCTCTGAGCTCACTATGTAGTCCAGGCAAGCCTCCAACTCAGCAATCCTCCTGTCTGCCTCCCGAGTGCTGGGATTACAGGTGTGAGCCACCACGCCCGGCACTGTGGTATGCGGTATTGATTGCTGGTGGGCAAGAGTCTCCATGTCCAGCATTGTATGTGGTTACCGGGGATTGAACTCAGGACCTTGCGCTTGCAAGACAGGCGCCGGAACCACTGAGCTAACCCTCCGGTCCCCATGGTACCAATTCTTAATGTTCAATGTGATCACAATGTATATATAAAATGTACCAATAAAATAAACTTTAAAAATCCTAATCCTCTCCAATTTAAAACTCATTTTCAACTTTTTCCACTGAACTTATGACATTGTCTGATGGAACTTCCATAACTCTTCAGCTTATTGTTTTCCTCCACGTGTTTTGCACATGCCAAGGGGAGGTTACTGGGGTTCCAGGGCACCCACACTGGGAACCTGCAGATATGCAGCTGTACAGCCCAAGAAAAGGTCAGGAGAAATATGCTGTATCAAGTAAGTGCACCGTTGAAGTGGGCCCACAAAAACACCCCTTTCTGCCCAGGATTTCAGCGGGGTTACCTCAGGGGCAGCTGCAGCAGGGACGGCACCAGGCATCATGTTACCCATCGGCATGAGGCCCACATCCTGGATCTTCAACGTTTTCTGTGGGGACAGAAGTCTCAGTAGACGGCTGTCGGACCCCAAATATATTCATAGAAGAACAAGCCTGGCTCGGTCTTCCCACCAGGGAAGTCACAGCGGGCCCCATGCCTCATGCCAGTCCCTGGTCTGTGCCACTCTCCATTACCTTCAAGAGTTCATTGAGGTCTGAGATCTCCAGGAGCGTGAGGCTGGCGATGTCCTGGACAAGCTGTTGGATCTTGGGAGGATACTCTTTTGGGGCATTATCCAGGGGTGCGCTTGCGAGCGCTTCACCCCTTCGGTGGCTGCTGCTCCTCAGCTGCCGCACAGCACAGACACCTGGCACCTGTTGCCTGGTCCCCCAGAAACAGCCGTCAACTGTGAAGGGGAAGGGGGCGCAGGGCCCAGGGGGTCCAAGCGCTCTGGTCCAGCACCGCCAGGGCGGGAAACCACCTCGTTCCCCGGGCCCAGTCAGGGCTTCCAAGCTCCTCTATTCATTTCCTGAAAGAGCCTCATGAGCCCACGTAATTATATGTAGTACTTCTAGCCCAAACCGCAGGTACAGTGAACTAATTAAATCACTGTACAGTATGCATCAGGAGCCTTCCCAAGAGGGAGCCTCTCAGCCGCGCTGCTGCCTGCACAGAGGGAACTCTGTGGCCAGGAGCCTGGGGCTCAGTGGAGCCAGAGTCCCCAAGGTCGCCTGGCCAAGAGGCCTTGCCTCTGCCCCGCGGACTGGGCCCGGGAGGGTGGCCGTGTGCCCGCCACCTCCGCTCCGACCTACCCCAGCCCGCTGGCCCATTCTGACGCCCGAGACCCCGCGGTACCTGACGAGGCAGAGCACGGCGCCCCTGAGCCCAAGGGGCGGACCCCAGAGGCGACAAGCAGCTGCCGGTAGCATCTCTCTACCGGAGGGAAGGTCACACGCGGCTTCGCGCGGAGGCGACGCTCTAGCCACAACCAGGCTTTCTAGATGGGCCGCTCTAGCTGCTAGTCCTCCAGGCAATAGAGCTGGGCTGGGCCGCTCTATCGGGCAAGGTAACGGAGCATACGAGAAAAGAACTGTCTCTACCCGCTGCCTGTACTTTTTCTCCGCCTTCCGAGATTACCCACAAGGCGGCGCGCTGCGCAGGCGTACACGCAGACGTGGTTGGCATTGGCTAGCGGATGTTTCGTCGCTCAGTGATCCCGCAGGCTGTCGGTTTCCGGAGTTGAGCTAGGGAGGTGCTCAGCTCCTCGGTTTCAGTCAGCTGCCCGCGATTTCTAGCTGTCCCTGACCAGAATAGCCATAGCCGGGACCTCTCAGGAAGCCAGTCTTGAACCGTAAAAGGTTGGATTGAAGCTCAGATACGCCCTGAGTCAGTCCCTCTAGAGACCGGGAGTCTTGCATAAATCCGCCCGGTAGTGAACAGTGGGCTGGGCAATGCGGGGCCTCCCTGCGAGGACTGGCTTCGTGGGCAGAGGCCTCGGAGCTCCGAATGGTGGATCGCACCCGAAACAGCGCCCACTGTGAGGTAGAGGTGAAGCTGGTTGGCTAGGTGCCACTCACACAGAATGGAGGGTCAGCTGTGAAGGTGTAAACTGTCCCCCAGTGGACACCCAGGTACACGCTCCGAACCTGCACTTCGAGATAGGCTTCAACACACAAGGCTTTGGACCTTCAGCCTCCTAATCTCCACAACTCTTAAGAAACAAATTTCAGGGCCGGAGGGTTACCTCAGTTGTTCCAGCGCCTGCCTCACAAGCGCAAGGTCCTGAGTTCGATCTTCGGTTACCACATAGAATGCTGGGTGTGGAGACACGCCCACCAACAATCAACACCGCATACCAGAATGCCGGGCGTGGTGGCTCACGCCTGTCATCCCAGCACTCGGGAGGCAGAGACAGGAGGATTGCTGAGTTCGCGGCAGCTTGCCTGGGCATCATAGTGAGCTCAGGGCCAGCCTGAACTACAAAGCGAGACCCTGTCTCAAAAAAAAAAAAAAAAAA